>BMAO01013477.1:0-120696 GCA_019973975.1 Trichonephila clavata
ACTAAATAAAAAAAAAACAATTGATAACTCTTAAAGTTAATATTAACGACATTATAATTACAAATTAATTTGGCTATTTTTAGTACATTTCAGTTTCTCCATTCCTATTCAAATAAATTTTCATTTAAAACTGAAGAGTTTTTTTTCATTAATAAATACTTGCAAGTTTTGTAATAAAACATTTTTTAAAGGCTTATTCATTAAAACTACATCTTTATTAGAATGAAATTTACCTTATTAAAAGTTATTTTCCTGCCCAAGATGTTCATTTTATCTAAATTATGCTGCAGTAATGCAACAGTGTACAAAGATATGAATATATTCAAGGAAGAAATTATTCCTTTATTCAGAAAGATGAACACATATTTCAACAACGAAGAAGGATTTACATAATGCATAAAATTTAATAATAGGTTATATATCTCCGTAAAAATACTTTTAAACAATGTTAATTTCGAAGCAAAGTGCAATAAAAAGTAGCAGAAAATGGTTTAGTAATCTATGTAATTATACAGTAAAGAAGTATATTTTATCCACAAAATAAATTAACCGTTATACAAACAATTTAATTACGAGGTTGTAAAAGCAGCCGAATTTAATGGTCCATTACTTTTCAGAAAAAATACGACGCTGGCGCCATCTATTTGTTTTTAAGCACACTTCAAGAAAATTGAACGCTGAATTAAGAGCAGAAAAATACAAATTGCACATACCTTGCATACATATCGTTCAAGTCCATTGAACCAGATCCAGGTGTGTCCTCTGTGTCGGGGGTGGGGGGAGGAGGTTCTCCACAAATTGAGGATTGTTGAGATAAAGTTGGCGTCCTATTAATAAAAATGAATCAAAAGAATTACAACTCAATCGAACAAATACTAACATTTGGAGAAAAATTGAATAATATTAACATATCACAAAAGTGCAAATTTTTTGAGAATTTTTACTCTTTTATCAAAGAAATTGTATAAATATTTATAAAATACTTAATTGCGAACAATTTTACTTAAACCAATTAGCAATTCCCAAACGCAAAATGCTAATATGTATGGATTAAGATCGCTGATATATATATTTTACAAAAGATATTTTTTTAAAAAAGAAAGTTTCCTACAATCGAAAATTGTCATTTTGTACCACTTTATACTAAAATGCTGTATTTTATTCAAAGTTGCTTAATTTTAATAATTTTTCTAATATATTTTTTTTTGCTTCTAATATAAAAAGTAAAACATGTTTCATTAAATGTGTTCAAATTTAATAGATTTTTTAGGGCTCAAGTGCATCAAGAGAATTAAACTAATAACAGATTATACAGAAAAAAAAAAGATTTTGTAAAAGGAGATTTAAATTGTGTACCTACGTAAATACATACGAGTTTTAATTTATAATCTATTTATATTTAAATTTAAAAAAAAGCAGTTAAAAAATTAAATCTTTGTTCTAAAACAAAATTAGAGTTAAAATGCTAACTACATTTTAATTGCAGAACTTTCGAATTATGCTTTTCATTAAAAGTGAAAAACTACACGAAGAAGTTTCAAGAAATTTTACTCTTGGAATTAAAAAACACAACTTTGTTTTTATGCATAAGAAATTCTTACAGAAATAGAATCTTAATTTAATTCAGACAGAGGAAAAAACCTCAGTAAAAATTAATTTATTAAAGCAGAACTAGATAAAAAAAATATTTCTCCGATTCAAATTTCAGTACATACATAATATACATAAAGAAAAATAATAAAAATGCAGCTAAAAATGTCGTTTTCTCCAAAAAAAAATTTGAAGACGGTTTTTTTTGGCAGTTTTCCACAAAAAGGAATATTTTATCATACAGATACTATGTTACGCACATAAGCAACAAAAATGAAGAAATCCGGACTTTATTTTAAGTATTGATTTACATTTGCTCTACTCAAATGGAAAAAAAAAAAAAAAAAACAGTAAAACGCGCTAATTTTTTTATGAATTTGAAAAATTAATTCCAAGTTCTTTTCAATGTCTCACGCCTTTTTTTTTTTTAAATATTCTTAATTGTAATTTAAAAATGATACACTTTATATTTAAATTTTTTAGTAATACAGTCAAACGATAATTAGTAGTCAAATACAAATAATTTTTCTTTTTCTTCAAAATAAATCTGAAATTTTATTGAACTACCGATGTTTATTGTAATTCTCATTCCAATCCACATATAAATTTTAATTCCACACAAACAAGTAGACATCCCAAAATTCAGTTACAAGTATAAAAGATTAAAACCCTTGCTCCAGTGCTAGCATCCAGTTTAATGGAGAGAGTTTCGTACAATGTTAATCTTCATCTCGCTAAAATGACCAACTTGCTACAATGCAGATGTAAATAATGAAATTATGTTAATTTATGTCACACATGCGAGATGTTAACATTACAACTAATGTCGTACCCCCCCCCCCTACAGCTACAGAATAACTCCTATAGTTCAGAACAAGCTAAAAGCGAACTCTTTCTAAGGTTCAAATTTAATTATAACTCATTTTAATAAGAGTGTCATAAATTGAATAATCCATGGTTTTTGGAAGTTCGTAACATTATTAATATGAAGGATTTGATGCCAGGAATAGTGCCATAAAGTATAACATTGAGAGGGGGAAGGCGCCCAGTTAATTCAATTTTCGTATTAGGTTTTCTTAGCACAGAGTGCTTATTATTAAAATCCTTTTTAAAAATTTGTATTTAGCAAATAAAAAGCAAATTATGTAATGCTTTTCTGTGATAAAACAAACATATTTCTTCACAGTTTTAAGATAAAATGAAAAATTCAGGAGGTAATAAGATATAACGTTTTCATGAACTTTTTAGAGTCATGCTCTTAAAGAAACATAACTTTCTCAATGATCTATTTTTAAACTATAATAAAGAATGTAAAAGTACAGTGTTTTTCAGAAAAATGAAGGAAAAAAAAATAGAAATTGATTAAACTATCCAGAATGTGCAAAATTCACTAGATTCATTTTACCAACAGCGGAAAATGACGATAAAAATATATTTAGAACTTTAAATTTTTAAGAAAGGAGACGGCTCAAAAAAATTGAGCTTAAAAACGCAAATTTACTGAAATCAGATCAACTTTATGAATTCAATTTAAGGTATTCGATTACGTTTGGACCCACGATTTTACAAAAGCGTACAAACGAATATTTTTTAAAATATTCAGTGTCACTTAGATTAGAATTCACTTATATAAAATGTCTAAGAATGTTGTTACAAAAAAATTAAAAAAAATGGTGCGTGGAATGCCACGCGATAGAAGTGAAACTTCTTTGGAGACGTTGGTTGTAAGTGCAGGAATAGATCTAATTATATTAAACTACTGAGAGAACTTACTTTAATCAAATAAATTTCGAACTTCATTTATTGTATGAAAATATTTTTATTTAATTTTCTACATCATCATTTTCCAAGAAAGAAACAATGGGTTTGTGGTAACTGAAGTAGGATATGAAAATCCTCGATTGTAGTCGATCAAGAAAACGTGCGAGAACTGCATCAATCGTGGGTTCCGTGTCTTGTTGTTCCTTCTCTAGCATCAGTGTTCATTGTCAAATTCAGTGTTCGTTGCAAAAATTCAATGAGTGGTCTTCTGAAGCAAAATTAACATTAAAGTCTCCAGTTAAGAAAATTGGTTTTTTATCATCATCGGATCCAATGATTGCAGAAACCTTTGGTTAGACGAGTCTCAATAGTATTCCCATAATCAGTCGTGCTCGATATTCTCTCATGTACTCTGATCGAGATTTGCTGGAGCGCTTGATGAATTTGCACTATTTTTCTGGTTTTTTATCACTTTTTCGACTGGACTTTCCGCTAGTTTTTCTTTTCTTTTTCTTTCACGAAACTCTTTTCCTCTTTGTGCATTTGATTTAGGCATTCTGATTAGAATCAATAATAATTTAACGTAAATTAAAATGAAAAAAAAAAAACAAATTAGCTGCCGAAAAACATCACCATGTGGCCAATAATCTAAGGAAATATTTTAAAAAGGTACGCTTTTGCTGCAAGAGCTATTTTGTCTACACCATAACGCAAACATTGCAACACATATAACCGTTGACAGAGGTTCCCTGGTCTGGTGACAAAAAGGGGGAGTCAACCAATTGGAAAGGCGGGCAATCATCCAACTTTTTCACGGATGTGACGCAAGTCACAGGGTGTCCCCCGCTCTCTTTTCCTCCCGCTCGCTATCTCCTCATCAGTGCGACGATTTGGGGGTGGGATGGCGGGGGAAATCATTACTTCCATTCGCTTTCTCCCTGTTACGCAAAACTGGGCAAATTTTCCATTCACTCCGTGAGCAAAGAAATTTCAATTCAAAAAGGAATATTTTCAAAAAAAGAGAACTTAGAATGATCTATTTTCAAAATATTCTCTTTTTAAGAAAAATGTTTCAATAATAATAATATTTTGTTTATGTACAGCTGAGACTTCTCCAGAGAGCTTGAACTAGGATTTTTGAAAAAATCACATTATTTTCAGGGTTACTACCTACCAATTGAAATAATTATCTGTGTTTTTTGTTTTTGTTTAAATCTTCACTCCGATGTATGGATCAATCCACTTCTGTATAAGTTAAGCATTTCGAAAATCCTAGTTTAGGCTATGCACAGAGATCTGGGCTATATAAAGGCAAAATATTACTGTTTTAGAAGCATTCTTCATAAAAGGAGGACGTTTTGAAAATAGGTAATTCTATGTTCATTTGTCCCCAAAATATTTCGTTTAAATATTTTTTTTATTATAATAATATTCTTAAAACAATTTTATACGTGTATTTTAATCTAAGTGACACTAAATATTAAAACAAATATTCGTTTGCGAGCTTCTGTAAAATCACGGTTCCGAACGTAGCCTGATACCTTAAAATCATTTATCAATCGTTTTCATTAAGTTCTATGTAATACGCTTTTTTTCCCCAAGATATTTCATGGGGGGAAAAATTCATGACCTTTTACAATAGTTATTAAACAGTTATCTAGTATGGTTTTATAAAATTAAAATTTACTATATACAATAGAATTTTTCAATTAATTTTAATAAACCATTTCCCACAAACGTGAAAAAAACTATAAACGTATATTTACAATTAAATTTTGCTCTAATTATTTTTCTACGCGTTCGATATTTCAGTAAGAACTTTTCTGGGAAATAAATAATTACCATTAAAAAATACAATTTAAAATTAATCCACTTATTTTCCCAGATAGCCGTCAAAATACTTGTTTTAATTTCCAATAACATTATTTCGAGAGAAAAAAAAACAATTAACCAAAAGAGCAGATGAATTTCGAATACTATTTATTCATTGAAGATTTGCAGATGTTCTGCGAAAAAAAAGTATGTATTAGAAAATTTCCTATGAAATGTTAGAGCATATGGCAATCCATGTGTGTGTAGATACATATACCTTACAAAATATTCATTATTCAATTCATGCATTTTAGTAAAAATAGGAAGGAGTGATTAGTTATGTGTGATTCCGTATATTCAGAAAAAGTTTGTAATGCAATAAAGTATCAACAATTCAAGAATCATTTTTTAAATAATTTTGGAAACTTTTTTGCTTAAAATAAATAGTATGAATTCATAGACTTTACAGTACGCAAGTTTAAAAAATCTAATTACTACTGAATAAATTTAAATTACTTTCAATAAACTAAATTTAGTTTATGATTGTTAATTATTTAAAATAAATCCGTTGCTAACCCCTTCAGTTTAAAAGAAAATTTAAATATACACATATGAATTCTTTTTGCCATTGCATTTAATGTTATTAAAAGCATAAACATGTAAATACGAATAGCAAGTGATAATAAGTTCTTTAGCTGAATAATTTTTCGAATCCTTTTGCTTTAATTAACATAAAAGATATGTCCAAATGAAATATTAAAATGTGTGTATTTACCATATCAATATTCGTTAATTTATGAAAAATACGTGTACCTGTAATTAAAAACTTATCTTTATAAATGAAAGAGGGTAAGTGCTAATTGTTATAAAAGACAAAGGGTTCACACGCACACACGAAAAGATATATCACTAAGGAATCCCGGAGGCGTGTCACTCGCGTTTAATAATGGAGCAAAGTAAGGAAGAAAAGGAAAGTGTAATGATGAAAAGGGTCAAAACAGAGAAGGATCACACAGGATTCCCAAAGGGGTTGGGGGAAGCTAATTGATTATTAACAAAAATTGACCTCGTAAATTTGAACCATAGGTCAGGTGACAAAGATGACATCTAAGATGGCACCCCATTCAGAGACGCCTTAAGGCATGGGCCAACTGGAGCTGGGCCCAGGACCTCGGCAATAACGGGGGCCTCCTCTTGTTCTCGACTTAGTCTAAAATAAATTATGATTCGAATAATTTCAACGGTCATATGTTTTTTCCGGTTGTATATATTCTTAGAAAAAATGGGAATTTCGGACAATATGTCAACTTGCTACATGTGATGACCGTCGTGTGTGACAGTGTGTAAATCCAGCAACATACATCATCATTACGTCATAAGGCGGCAGTTGGTTGAGCCGGTTTGTGCGATTGTAAGTCATGCACATTTGTTTCGAATTACTGCTTGTACAAGGATTTGACAAAGTATTGTGACGTATTGGATACGAAAACACACAGCCAGGCTAGAGATGTACAAACAAATTTAATTACATAAAAGTCTAACATCTTACTCTACAGGCCACGTTTCTTCTCTCGCTTCCAGACGGGACCCTTTCAGAACCGGTCTCTCCGCATGTCCTTTTTTAGGGGTCTTTCTCGGAACGGAGGGGGAAATGGATTTCAGGGAAACCCTCCCCCTTACAATCAGGCGGTCACTATCAACTTTTCGTCTCTGACGTCATCAACGGGTTTTATTTCTGAAGTAACTGGACTTTGTAATAATGTTCGCTACAGTACGCAATGTACTGTCTACTTTTAAGGTCATGTGGGGAATACATTTGTGTAAGGTCCCAGGGCCTACTTTTGCGTAGGGCCCCATTCCTCCCTTCCAATAAAGCAAACGTAAGAACAAAAGGACTGAGAGGATTCACAAATACAACATCATAAACTCTACCATACAACTGATCTTCGTTTCTCGAGGAGTTGTCACACGTGTTTCTAATAGAAAAAATTCAACGGAAAAAAGGACCACTCGGAGTTATACAAATTCTGCATATTTACATAAAGATAATCTGCCACAGTGGGGTTTCTTTGCGAATTTTTGCCGCGGTAGCCTAGGGGGGTTATGGTTACAAATTCGTGGCCAGCGTGTCGCGGGTTCGAGTTCTGATGCCACTGAAGAACTACCGTGTAGAAAAGCTGAAGCACGATACATATGTCGATCTCAAAGTCCTCCCATTGAAGTGGTGTGGTAGTTTGGGAATGCCTGCTCGGGTCTCCTCGTCACATGACCAAAGCTTAAAATTACGAGGTCCGTCGGCAATAGATCTCGTGTTGCTTTTAAGTACGACATTAAAAAACTCTCATATGAATCTCTCCAAATCAGCTCAAACTCTTTGCATTCTGAAAATAACTTAAAAAAAAAAAACTCGAAATATTTAATCAAGAATTACTTATTTCAATGTGTATGCTGTTTTTACTATAAGCAATTTTATATTCATTTTAATAATACAATCAGACACAGCTGCTGTTTTAAAGTTAAATTTCTTAATTTTCTTTATTTAATAGAAGTAAGTTTTCAAATATTTTCACACGTTTTTTTCTTTCACTTCCACATAAAGGAAAGGGGTGCAATTTCCGAGATTTTACAAATATAATTACCCAAAGCACCCTTGCCTTTAATCTTGATTACTTACAAATCTTTAATGATCCTATTTTTAGAATCCTATTTGCAAAGTAGTAAATAATAAATAAAAAGTAATTCCTTAACGATGATAAATATTCTGCATTAAGAAAAAGTGAATGCAATTTAATAGCCATTAATGAAAATAGGACAATTTTAACTGAACGTGTTTAAAAAAAGCTGTAATTGGAAGACGAATATAACCTTTTCATGATCAAGAACTGCTCTTTATTAATTTACTACACAATTACCCTTCTCAAGAATAAGTTAAGTAATTAAGTTATGTCTCTAGATAAAGGATAAATTAATTACCGAAAGAATAATTTAATTTCTTAAGGAAAAGATCTCGTATATATATTTGGTCCCAGTTCATATATTTCTAGATGAATAATTTTCTCAAACTTACCGAAAGTTAATAAAATCTTCAACACGCATATTTAAACACAGCATCCAATACATACTTTCGAACTCGATGAATTTTTTAAAGGACAAGTTAAAACATGTGAAGGATTGCAAATTGTTCAAATTTAGTAGCATTAAGAATTAATTAACATTCAAACAAGTACGCGCATTTTCGGATATTTCAGCAAAATGAAAAGAACTTGCTTATAAAACCAAAAATGACTACTGTCATTTTATGTATTTTCTTTGTGTTATCCCGAAGCAATAAATATGAAATTTTATTCAATTCCTACTATTAGCTGACTCTCTATATTTATCTTGTTCAAATTTTCAATCTTTAATAAAATGTATTTTAAAGCACTTAACTGAGCTGAAATTTTATATACACACTTATTTGGATGGCCATTACAGTAATTTAACTATAATTAATAAAAATTAATTGATTAAAACTAATTATTCAAAGATTTATAAATACAGCCACGTTAGCATCATTTTTGGCGATATAGCGACCATTTTGGCGTGTCAAAACTTGAAAAGGTATTTTTCTCACATTTTAAAGCGCTCGTTTGAGCTGAAATTTTCCATACACTATTGTTTTGGGTAACAATACCGTAATTTAATTATAATTAATTAAAATTATTGACTGAAATTAATTGTTTAAAGAATTACAGATACAGCCAGAATCTCGGCTTCATTTTTAGCGACTTGGGTCGAAACTTTAAAAGTCCCCCCCCCCCTCACGTTTCAAAGCATTCATTTGAACTGAAATTTTAAATACACGATTGTTTTGGATGACAATGCGATACTTTAATGATAATTAATAAAAATTAATTGCCACTTAATGTTGCGATTCTGTTTTATGTATGTACATATTTATATTAATTGTAACATTTTAATAAAAAGTAACTAAAATAAAATTTATTTGTTGATCTAAGTAGGAATTGACTTAAAATGTTTTTGTATATTACTTCTTTGTTTCAATGTAATAATAAGAGCGCTAAATAACATATAATAGAATGTTAACTGAACAAAGTTGTACAGGGTGTTGCAGAATTAGACCAACAAATCCAGAGTGTTCATAGCAGGCAGTATGAGGAAGACAAATCACCACACAACATGGGGTCGCAAAACACCTTCAGTCAGTGAAAATAACGATTATAGTAGCAGTCGAGAGAGCGTTGAGCTAGACGAGGGGCTTTGCCAAACGAATGCGGGGATTTGGACAGTCATGGTAAAAACCTTAAAGTATGCCAATTTCCGACTTCTCCCGGAGTTACTGCTGGGAGTACCGCCTATTGAGCACCAGAACGTGTGGTTCTGGCATGATGGTGCAGTAGCAAATTTTTCAATTGCGGTGCGCGTCCACCTCCATACGACATATACCGGTAGGTGAAATGGACGCGGCGGTATTGTTGCTTAGCCTCCACGTCCCCCGGACCTCAACCCCTTGGATTTTTTCTTCTGGGGCATCTGAAATCGCTTGTGTATGAGACACTAGTGGCTACAGTGGATGATCTCATGGTACGGAACGTCGTCGCTTCAGCTGACGTCGCTAGCACCAGTGGCATAACGTACACACCCGCAACCTCTGCATTGCGGGAGGGCCCAGGGACTCTAGGGGACTCGAAGCTTGACTGACACTAAGTATTTGGGCTTGGGGCCTAAAACCTGAGTTTGCAGGGGGAGGGGGGCTAATATTCTCTGTTACGCCACTGGCTAGTACACTAGATTTGTTTGAACGCGTCCGACAATCCTTCGTCCTTCGGTTTTGGCCGTTATCACTTACGTGGCCACAACTTCGAACAATTCCTGTGACAATCACTTTTCGTTGCATTTATGACGTCGAACTGGAGCATTGTTCGCATTGTTAACACGCTTTAAGTCTAATAAATGTATTTCTTTTCATTCCACTCTATCATTGATTCAGAAACCATATAGATTTCCACTTAAATGTAAATCAGTAACTTCCTCTATTATAGAATTTTATTCACATTCATTCTCTCTAATTATGTACCATATTGTAGTTAATCAGGAAGATTCATTAGTTCTAAAGATATCAGTGGTTCAGTGGCGCATACAGGAATTTTTCAGGGGAAGGAAGGGAAGGAGGGGGGGGGATCAACGGTCGAAAGACCACTTTTTAGAATTTTGCTAAAAAAAGGCGCCCAACATATTCTTTTGAGTTTGTCGATTTTCGAGAACAAAAAAACCGTAAAAAAATAATTATTGAATAAATAATTAGCATTAATAAAATTTTATGTACTGTATACATGTGATTATAATCAATCGAAAAAAAATCAAGGGCTATGGGAGGGGGTCCAGACCCGGGATCACCCCCCTCTTGTGTGCACCACTGCAGTGGTTCAAAAAATGAAGTGTAAGCAATCAGGTAAAAAATAAATATTATACATCATACAGTATTACTATTTATTGTAATATTATTTAGTGTATAAATAAATTTATACACTAAATAATTTAAGCTTCGCATCAAGTTAAAAAGTAAATATATTTAAGCTGCAAACTTTTGCTATTGTCTAAGTTTCACATGAAAAATTCTTTCCTATAGCAAATATGAAAACGTAAATCCTACGATATAAAGTCCCCCCCCCCCAAATATGTCATTCAAGCGTTAAAGAACCTGAGATTAAATCGTTTTCTCTTTCAAAACCAGCAAAGGAAACAAGCACAAATATTTTACATCAGAAGACCTACCAATTCATATCATTCGGTACTAAAATGCAGAACCCCCCATCGATTTTATTTCCCGCCCCTCTCGTCCTCCCCTCCAGAAATCTGTAACGGATGCTCTATCAGGGAAAAGAGGAAACATAGCTCTTTCCCACTGCGGAAGCAGCCTAATCTTTAAAATCTTGAAACGTTCGATTCATTGGGGGGTGGAAAAAGACTTATCCTCACGTCCGCACAATGTGACAGGGAAGATTCCTACCTCCACCACCTCTTCAACCACCTGACGTAAGATCTTTTTCCCCCTTCTTTTTCTTCACCCATTCGTTCAATAATTCAAGATAGGAAGAAAGTGTGAAAAGGAGATTCCGGAATTTAAAATTCGTACGACGTGCTTTTATGTTTTTTATTTGTTTTATTATTTCCTGTATCAAAATTTTGTTTATTTCCGTGACATATTCCTAATGCTATCAAAGATAGTCAAGATGATGTGAATATTGGAAGCGAATGGAGTGTGAAGATTGGATGATGTTGTGTTGCACATATATTTATCAGGGGGTGGGGAGAAACACTTCTTCACAAAAAAATACACATTGGATTTAAATAAATTTGTCAGAAAAGTAGATTTTTTTTCAGTTGTTAGTTTTCGGTTTAGCACGCCATAAAGGAGCGTAATAAGCCGTAAATTTTGTTTTAGATTAGGAGAAGACGTAAAAAAGAACAACCAGATTTTTTCGTCATCAACAATTTTTACCTTTCCTCCATACAATTCAACTTTGAAAATATACAGCGCAACTTAGTTCATAATATAATTCAATTGACATTACTCTGCACTCCAACAATCGTTTTCCGAAACTAGTAGAAACAAGGGTGAGGTTTTTTCAACTCCCCTTATCTATATACTTAACTTATTTTTAATTTTTACCTTAGGGATTAAGCCTCGGCGCTTTCACTTAATGTTTTTTAGAATCGCAAGCGAGGTCTGCGTATGCTACATCCCGAACTCACGGGTTCCACAAAAAGTAGAGAAATGACGCGTGCGTCATAAAAAAGGGAAACAGTGGTATACACAGACCTTTATGGAGGAAGGCTACAGTGTAAAAAATATGTCGACGAAAGCGCCGAGGGGTAAAATCCATGTAAAAATTAATCTGTTGTCCTAGGGGTGTTTAACCCCCCCCCCTTGTGCACCCAACTAAAGGGGAAACAATTTTTTTTTTCTGATTTTGAGTGTGGGGAGTGAGTGTAACTGAGGTGTGCATAAGACATACAAGAAGTGTAGGATAACAAAGAACTAGTGCATATATTTTGATTTTATTACTTAAATATTTTATCCGGTTAGGTTTACCATTTTTTAAAAAAAAATTCAATAGAATTTAATCACTAAACTTTTTCAATATTTACAGAGACTAGTGATAAAGCTTTAGAATCTCCTACTGTAGAATCTAGAGCAAGGCCACAAGCAGCCCACAACGAGCATTTTTGGAGGCCCGGTCAGTATATTGGCCACACAATAATATATAATAAAATATCAAAATTTCTCCGGAAATAGGAAAAATAAAAGCAGAGAAGAGGTGTCAAGTGTCAGGACGTAAACATTAAATTTTTCTTGTTCTTTTATTTATGTTTATTATAATGTATTATTCGAAATAAACTTACATTTTTATGAATATTGGGGTTTTTTTTTGTGCCTCACCTAAGGTTAAACCTCGTTTGTTTGGCCCAATTTAGCCTTTGAGTTTGACACTCTTGAACTAGAGTATATGGGTTTCTCCAAAGGAGTTATTGTGAGAATGTATTATTTTGAGCCACGATCATAAAGACATCACCTATGCTGTATCAGCATCATTCCAGAAGCAGTCCAGTTGAATTTAGTATATATAGTAGGTTCTCATTACTTTACACGACAGTCTATAATGGTTGGAATTAATGCTGTGCTAATAGATATATGGATTAATACCCGAGTAGGGTTATTACCGGTAGACATAAAATCATACAACTGACAAGATGTATAATCGAGGACCAAAATACACGAGGACTCCATGGATAAGATCTATTAAAGCGGCATCCATCTATCACTGCACACAACGGGTTTTTGAAGTACCCAAAATTTATAATCGCAGTTGCCGAAAGATCATGGTCACGAATTTGTGGCTGTAGTTTCCGAGTTGTGCGTTGACGCGAAGTGCTGAAACACTGAGGCACATGCAACCTGTCGAGAATCATGGTATGGAAGCTTGGAAAATGGAATGCCCACTCAGGTTTCCATACCGACAACTAACCATGGTTCAAAATTATGGAGAACCATCGCTAGAAAAATAATTTTTGCTCAAGACAGCAGAGTGTAAAGATGGCTGTTCCCCTAGCGGGAGTGGATTTTTAGCCCTAAACCCTTTAAAGTGGGCTCAGTCCAGTACAGGTTTATCCATTGGGCGTTTGGGGAGGGCACCCAGGGGCCCGGAAAGGCCCAGATAAGCTGGACTTAACCGGATCCAAGAGCCTCTCTTTAGATCTGTCAGTGCAACAAGGGGGCCCGAAGATCTTCTGAACCCAGGGCCGGAAATAAGTTTAAACCGGATATGGCTGGGTCCCCTTGAGAATTTTACCATTAATCTACATGTTGCTTTTAAATGTGACGTAATGAACACTGAATCAAACCAGAAAACAGGTCTCGAACTCTAGACTTCAAAATCGCTGCCCACGAAGCTTATGTCTATTATCGTACAGCCACAACAGCCAAGTCGCGGTGTTTCATAGAAACGGGAATTCAACGCCCACTTCCATATGTTGACAGCCGACTACAAAACTCGCGACCTTAACCACTAGCCGTACGATGACCAAGAGATTTCACAGCTTGGAATTATTAATTCATAAAACACTTAACAGTTTCATCGATCATAAATATTTTAGATAGTTAATTAAAAATGTTTTCCGCATGAATAATTATAACAAAGTGTAATTTTTAGATACAAACTTTATAATAAAGAAAAAGCATTCAAAATAATTAAATTTTCTATTAAAATTGAAATTTGAGAGTTTACAGCAGTAGGTTCTAAGATGGAAAGAATATATCCCCTCCTCCAGTAAATACGAATTAGTGCAGAGGGAGACACGAAAATATTAAGAAAACAATAAAACATGCAAATGCTTTTATAACGTAACACAAATAAAATACATGTGTGATATTGGAAGTGTTTTTCGATTACCCCCAATGACGTAATTCACTATGAATTTATTCCTCAAGGTCAAATTGTCAATAAAGAATTTTATCTGGAGATCCTTAAACGATTACGAGATACCAATCAAACGAAAACGACCTGAAAAATGTGAAACAAACGATTGGTTTCTTTTACACGACAGTGCTCTACCCCCATCGCGCTGTGATTACGAAAACATTCCTTGCCAGAAACAGTATTACCACTCTGGTACACCCTCCTTACTCTCCCGACTTAGCACCAGGGGATTTTTACCTTTTTTGACAGATGAAAATGAAATCGAAAATACACTGTTTTGTGGATTCAGATGAGGTGATCTAAATTGCGACGAAACAACTGAAGGACTTCCGGAGAAATGGATTTCAGAAGTGTTTTGAACAGTTATACAAGTGTGTGGATGCAGGAGGACAGCACTTTGAAGGCCATTAAGATTAAATTGTTATATTTTTTAATTTTTTTTGTAATTGGCCTATTCAGGGAACTTTTTGACCCAAACTTAATTAATATATCATCAAATTTTAGCTACCTTTATTATTTTCAGCATATATTAATATATTTTTCGTAAAAATCCTTATTTCGCAAAATGGATCTTAGGGAAGCGTTGGAAGCGTTCAAGTTTAAATAATTTTCAAATGGAATAAAATAAAAAAAATGTAGAAAACATTGATCTTTAGAGAAAATATATAAACTACAGGTCAGTAATTATATATAATTCTACAGGAGTAATATTTTATAAATAGAATAATTTTTCAAAGTTTGATTCATAAGCTTAATAAAAAAAGCCAGAATTATTAAAAAGTTATTAAGTTATTTCATTATTATCGATAAGTATTACCACTATATTATATATTAATTTTTTATTAATTATTTAACGAGAATGAAGTATAAGTAGGTAATTAATATAATAAATTCAAAATTAATAAGCCCTACCATGAGAAAGTAATAAAATGATGTATTCTGTCGATTTCTGTCAAGAATCCGATACTTCCAGTTATCTTCTTGAAAATATTAAGCTACATATATAACACGTATAAATATTGAAACAATAAATAAGTTTTTTTTTTGCCAACTGGACAGTGAATAATAGATTTTTCTGGTAGACACTGGGCAAGCTGAGATAAATTACTTAGACCTGACGCCATGTTCCATTTCGATTTCACACGAAGTAGACGTGAAATTGTGACAGCAAAGCAAGGTCACGGTGAGTAAAAATTGCATTTTTAACGTTAAATTATTCACATAGAAAAATAATTTCATTTCAGAAAATAACATTATTAAACTTTGTATGGATTTCTTTATCCAGAAGTATCTTATCACGCGCGCGATCGCAAAATCTCTCTCTTATGAAGTTTTACATTCTTAAATCAATACTGTTTGACATATTCTATGGCTAAACAAAAAAGAAAATTAATGATAAATATGGATTTATGACACAGAATAAAAGTCATAGATAAATTCCAAAAAACTTTCTAATAGCATTATTCAGACTGAAAAACACCGTTTGAAAAAAAAAAAAATTTCTAGAATTCTATGGAGAAAATTTTTTGTTACATTAACTTACTAAATAACTAGATGTATGGTGCGGAATATATAAGATTATGTTAAGTGTATGTATATGCAAAACATAGCAATACAATAAGTAATTCCTGAAAATTAAATATTTTAACTATGAATTTTCCCCCTCAAAATACTCAGTATTGCCGTTTATGAACTAGTTTTTTTTTAAAGGTTCGATGCAATACAATGTTTACTACATAATTTAATCCACGAGTATTGGCAGTTATATAATTTGGTGAAAAAGAATACTGCAATGAAGAAAAGCCAATTGTATCTTTTGCTAAATAAAATTAAAATAAAAAAAATAATATCTTAATAAAGTTTAAAAATAATGATTTTTTTCCCTTTAAATTAGAAAAATTTCCTATATAAGTAGATACAAGAAGATGTTATGTATAAACTATGAACACTTCAAATTACTTAAGCAAAAAAGTATTACATCAGAAAGGTTTTCAAATTTTTAAACGTAACATTTTGAATGGAAAATCTTTTAATCTGTGAAACTTAATAACATAAATGTTAAATCATATATTTAATTGGAATTCATTATATTGATTTTTAAATTGCATTAGCAAGACCAACTTAAATATAAATTGATTCAAAAATATAGCTTTCTTAAAGGATTTTTTCTTTCAATATCACGATAAAAAATGTCGAAATTTCCCATTTCCCATGAACTACATAACTCGAACACCTAAAAACTGAATACGAATATCATTTGTCTTTTCGATCAAGCTTAAAGGTCACCTTAAAAGCTCAGCTATTTTTGGACTGTGGGAAGAAAAGAAAAAACGTGTATTTTTAGATAAAAAGATGGTTTTATAAGTCAAAATATTAATTCTAGTTTCGGGAAGGTTTTTTATAGTGAGAAATTAATTTATGAATACTGCTTATTTATACAACTGATTACTTATATATAGACACCTCTCTCTGCTTGATTAATTTTTATACGTTGCACTTTACTCTTCTCTGGAAAATTCTTCATTACTGAACACTTAATCATGCATGATTGTTTAAAGATAAAGTGATAATCCAATGGAGATGTGTCTGGGGACTAAGGAGGATGGGGGAAATGATTTCCCACTCTAGATGCATAGCTTTTATTCTGGTACCTACTGTAACGCATCGTCGTGATTTACTCATTTACTTAAGCATTCTCCTCCTTCCTATTTTGCATAAGCGCTTCTGTATTGTTTGGTTACTTTTAACACTTCAGTAAGCTTTTGACACGTTAAAAAATATTTGATTTCAAGTACCGGGGGTCCATAATTAAACTAGAAATTTGCGAGCAATCTATAGCAAAAACTATGCAGCGGAAATGCATGAAAATTGGGTCTTGGCAGAATGAAATGATGGGAATTTCATCAAGGGGAAAAAACAATGAGTTTCAAAAACCTCCTCTAGGTGGCGTATCATAGCTTTATTGAGAATATATAAATAATCCACAAAAATTTACAAAACATGCTCGTTATGTTGTCCAACATTGTCTGTTACCATTTGAAAGCAGCAGGCAAGGCGATGTGATACAACCACAGTGATTATGCCGGATGGTGCTCCTCCACACATTGCCCGTTGTGTGAAACAAGTCATCCACCACCATTTCGGTGACGACAGAGTCCATAGCTTGCATTTTCCTGCAGCTTGACCTCCTAGATCCCCCGACTTGAATCCTTTCAACTTTTGGCTGTGGGGATACATCAAGATCATGGCCTATCATGATCCCACCACATTTCTATCCGACCTTAAAGAAAGCATAGAACGCCATGTGCGTAACATTCTCTATTTCAGTCTGTTTTCAACAGTCGAACGAACATGAGATTTTACACTTCCAGATGGTAGCAAAAAAAGGTGGACAGCATATCGAAAAATGTTATACATGTTAATGTTATATATGTTAAATTAGAATATCTAAAATATACATTTTACCATCTTTCTTCAAAAATTTGACCCTGAATTCAAATCTCAACCCTCTTTCCTCCCCACCGAAAGTCGTCAAAAAATCTTATTAAAACTCTCCATTTGATGCAACTCAATAATATAAGACTAAATTGAGTGTGTTGCATTATAATCTAATTTACTTTTAATATTATTCATTCATAACTAAAAAAAAATCTAAGAATAATATATTAAACTGAAATATGTATGTACAAGAAATGAAAAATATTAAATTAAAACATGGAATCAAATATAAAAATTACATAGAGATGCAAGGCACAATGCAGAAGTTAATTATTTTTTAATAGTTTGAAAGGGGCATTGTATTTTAGGAAATTTATTATAAAAAGCAAAAATAAGGGGCAGCTGTTAGAATACAAGTTAGAAAAAAAAAGGAGAGAGAGAGAGAGAGAGGAATGTATTTTATGCTAGAATTTAATAACAAACACAAAACACTTCAACTTTAAAACTGAATAACTTCTTTTACCCACTAAAAAAATAATAAACATTCCCAATAAAAAAATAAAAAAAGCTATTTCGTTCACCACGAAAAAAACTTGGACCTCAGCAATCACGGAAAAGTCTACATCAAACGAACCGTGCGCTGACTCAGCGAAAGGGGAAAAAAAGACTACGCCACAGGAATTTTAAACTCCCCATTTTTTTTTTAAATAAAGGGGGACTCTTCTCAACTAAAAATTTACAATAGACTCCCACACGGCAGAAGTGCGAACTGAATGAACGTTCTCGTGCTAACCCATGCAAATAATGGGGGGGGGGGCTATTTACCCCTCTAACAAACACGCAGATAACCCATCAGTCATTGACAGGACTATCACAAGGAAATATGGACTCTTCCGCAATTACACAGAGTGGATGGGCCAATATTTTGTTAACGAAATTGTCTACAGGGGGTGGGGGTGCATAAAAGCTTATAAAATGGAATCTAAAAGATAGCTTAAAAACCCCTATGTTTTTATGATCCTGGCCATCTGGACAACTATTTTTTAAATTTTAGGGTCACAGAGAAGTGGGTAGGTTAAACTAGGAGAGAAGGTAAAATTTAAACAAAATGAAAGGAAATAAATGTAATATAAGTATGAATACGTGTTGAATTATTTTTGTTTAACTTTATGAGGTTCGCTTATTTTTATACGTCATTTTGAATGATTTTATTTGGTTCAATCGATTTGATTTCTTCCAGCATTCCCACGTTAATCTACGAAATTTATGCAAATGACAGAAATAGAAGAGCACCGCCTTTTTATTGTTCTACTATAAATTTATTCAACAAGCAATCGAAAGAGTCAATATTTGCATATACTTTATTTTCTATAGTTATATTTAAATATTATTTCTTTTTTCTATCTCATGTAGAGATCTACCTTTATTATTTCTGAGAAGTCGAAAGTTGTAAATGTGTTTAATGAATAAAAAGACAATTAACCTCTTGCGTACCATTTAATCACTTGAGGATACATTCTATGTCTCCACACGTGCAATCCCCAGGGCGAAAAAATATAGGGTAAAATCCCTTTGTAACTATGGTAACCAGGACAGGAAACAAAAGGTAGATTTTCTTTCATTGGGATTGTATAAAATTACAAAAGCTAGGTTACAAAATGTCTGGAATAAAAAAATTTGAAAAAATAGGAAAATAAGAATTAAAATTACAAAACTTTGTGAAATTGCTCGTAATGTTCATTGGAACAAAAAGCTTTTACACATGCGTTACATAAGTGTATTGTGATTTTGGTTCCATTTCTTCATCTTCATCATAAATACATAAATTCGGATCAGAGTCAGTATTCATCGGTTTTCGGCAAATATTCTCATTCAGTATCACTTTGGTTGAAATCCAACGATGATGAGATATTCACAAGAAAAAGTAAAAATAAACATCAAAAATAGTAATACAAACTTCGGAAAGTGAAACGAAATAGGAACGAACGTACGACGTAGTCAAAGTAAAGGAAAAATAAAATGCGCGTCGTTAACGTCAAGGTCAGTATCCCCAGAAATCACAGATTTCTGGGGATCCTAGAAAGCAGTCTGGTACACAAAGGGTTAAGAATCATCAATGGAATAAGACAGTATAGAGTGAAAAGGAGAATATCGTCTTTTTTGTTGACTCCAAGGCGGCAATGACGATCTTAACAACTCCCAATCCTGCGAATGAAATTTCCAGGATTTGTTGGGAGAAAATAGATAAACTGTTGAATATAAAGCATTGCGTTGCATTGTTATGGATCCCGAGTCATTGCGGAATTTTTGTAAATGAGGGCAGATATGCTAATTAGAATGGTTTCTAACATGACATAACCAGATTATCTTTTGTCTTTATATATAATATTATTTTTATATTCTTTTGTCTGCACACATATAAGACATTTTATATCCAGCACCATTAGATTCAAGCGTTCCATCTCGTACACAGAGGGCTTAAGGGAAGAAATGAAGCTCCTTTCTGAAGACGTCAACAAGAATTTGATTCCTTCTCAGACTTGCTACTGGTCATGACGTTTTGCAATATTACCTGTATAGGCATGGCCTGTAAGGAATGGCAGATTCAAATTCCAGCCTACTTTGTGATCATGACGTATTCATGACTAGAGAACCCCCCAAAATATGCCCTGCTATTTTAAGCTATTGAGGAGGACAGAACTCGGTACCTTCTGATTCGTAAGCACGTAACATACCACTGACCAAAATTACCACTTCAGTCCGGAGGTTGGTTACTAGCTTATATAGGATTCACCACTACACACTCCCCTACCAATGAGTCGGTGGATAAGCGAACGAACAGTATAGTTGTTATGGCGAGCGTGTGAGTTCTTGCTGAGTCAAGTAGGTCTGACGGCTTTTGATTGCTCTTGCGGCGGGTAGATGGCGCCATGACAGCTGCGCGAAGGTTGCATTTTTCTTAGTTCAGCGTCAAGTTCACCAATGAGGAAGATAGTACTTGGTATCTTCCGATCTGTAAGCACATAACATACCACTGGACCAAAATGATCACTTCAGTCCGGAGGTTGTTGCTGGCTTATATAAGAACCCCAGCTACACTATATTTCTTTAGATGATAATGACTGTGCTTTGACGACTTTTTTTAATCGTTCCACATTGTATTGGGCTGCTCGACGACTTATGACCGTAAGATCGGTGACGGGTATAAGATAAAAACAACTATGGATTAAAGAAATAATTCTGCAAAATTTCTAAACACTTATTTTTTTACACACCCAAGGTAATCAAATTACATAAAAAGGGGGTTTAAACTTTTATTTTGGAAGTTGTTAATTAGAGTTCATCTACTATTTGACACTACACCCCGGAAATTCGAGCCCTTTTCCAGTAATATCTGCCGCACAATTGGCAGAAAAACATTTAACTAAGACATTAAGACTAATTACATTTAAGTCTAATTAACATTTAACATCTAACATTTAAGACTAATTACAGATATATTTTTTAAACATAATTAAATTTGCTGAGAATATATTTTTAAATGTTTGTATCAGTCATTGCGACTAAAAAATGCAACTCTATAACTTTATAAGCGTATTCAAATTGATTAATTTAAAAAAATGAATTGTTTTATATTTCTAAAGAATATATTACAGAAAGAATATTAAAACACATATTTTGATGCGAAGTTTTCGAATGTTGTCTGAAATAAATTTCAAAACACTTTCTAATATCTCATTTTTACAGACATCAGGTTTTTTTTTAAAGCAGAAACGTAGCTATAGATACTGATAAATTAAAAACTATATGGTAGGTGCGTTTAAAAATATACAACCTTTACTCATAAAAAGAGTATAATATTCTCGTACAAAAATCTTTCAAAGTAATCTAGAACGCTATGACAACTATCCGAAACGGTGTTAGAATGCCTTTCTTGAAATTGTACGCAGCTGGACCGTCCAGCGCCGGTTTATCCATTGGGCACCCAGGGGTCAGGATAAGAGGGACATAACCAGATTTTCTGGTTATAAATTTCGATCCACCAGTGCTAAGGGGGCCGCACCCAGGACCTGAAATGAGCTAAAATTCGGTACTGGGTTCGTCGTATTCTACATTTCTTCTCTAAACTGAAATTTAATTCCTTTTTGGCGATTTCATAGTTTCCAAGAATCGCCAAGTAATATACAAAATTGAATGCAGAATTGTGCAAGTTTTTCTGCCATTTCGTTAAACATGGAAATCCTACGACACACATTACCTAACACGTCGACGATTTTCCGGTGACTGATAAGCTTGTGGCGGTGGTTTCTATATAAACCAGTAACAGCCACCGGACTGAAGTGATCATTTTGGTCCAGCGGTAAGTTACGTGCTTACGAAACGAAAGGTACCGAGTTCTAATCCTCCGCAAGCTTCTGCATGAGTTCACACATACGCATTTGAATCGTCCGCAATGTGCTAAAAATTATGCTCAGATACATTTTGAACATATCTCGTATAATAATTTCCTTACATTAATTAACGACAAATCTAACATTCCAAGCGAAGTTCTGAGTGCTGCAAATACCGTCCAACATATTAAATATATCACCTACATAAAATGACAAATTGTAACACCCAGTTCCAAATTGTTGTTTTACAAACAACAAAATTATTTCTCTTTCAAAATATTTAGAAAGCTATATCTCTACAGTTACGAATAAATCCACTGGATAACATTATAAACTTTTCTATTTCTGCGACTATATCAATTATCGATTCCTGCGGAAACAAAGGAAGCATGTTTATGACAGATGACAACTTCAAAGTAAAATTTCGCGGTATATAAACTCAAATGTACAACAGAGATTAAAACTTTTTAAGCTTGGATAGCTTTGTATAAATATTGTCAACTTAGATTAAATATTATATACATTGTATACATGCATATACATATAATACAAAGGTAATATTTAATGAATTCTATTTGAAAGTTTACATTCACTAATTATACGAACGTCCGATAGATTTCAATAAAAATAATAAAATAACATAATTGATAACGATATTTTTCAGTTATAGCTGTATCTCACTAAAATGATAAAATGTATCTTTTTTAACGTATGCTCATATAGTAACTCAACTCCTCAACTCCCTCCCTATCCAAGCAGAAACTCATTCAAATCGTGAATACAATTTTCAATATTAAAATATATAAATACATTTAAAATTCATACATTTAATATTTATATATATGCAACATATTTAACGCAAACACATGTTTAACATTAATATCTTATACACATTTCAAATAACCGAAATGAATTTATCTCAATGCATACTAATCAACCAAGAAAGAATTAAAAAAAAAACTAAATGAAAAATATTTGAAATATTACTTATCGCTACTTGCTTATATTATAATTACATTTAGTTGCGGTGAGATGAATAAAAAAAACTGTCCATAGGAAGGACAATTCGTTATGCTTGTTATACTTATTGATGTTATGAAGGACACCCTTCGTTATATTATACTTAACCAAATTCGTTATGCTTTAAATCAATAAGATGTGCATTTGGTAATAACGTTTTGAGTAAGTTAACTGTTTCCCACAATATTTCACAGTACTCACTCTTTTTTAAAGCAAATTTTAAAAAAAAAAAAAATTACGAAGTAATTCTTGGTACCCATCTTAAGCTAATCTTCATGATTTTTCCCATTGGGTTAAGTTTAAAGTCCTTAGTAAGCATTTTATTGACGAATTTCACTCTGTTACTCGCCATTTATGTTCGTGGTTGTTATGAGCGATCGTTTAATACCAAGTGAGGCAAATCATCTTCATCTTGGGGTTTGTCAATCCATGCCTTGGCTTATCCTCAAAACCTTCTTTAAACTGATAAATGGTCATGACAATCAACAATATTAAATCATGTTAAAGGTAAATTAATTGGTGAAGAAAAGAAATTTTCTTGGATAGTGTTATTTCGAAACAGTTGGAGAAAAGTTGATATACACAAGAACGTCTTAAGGCATGGGCCCAGCTGGGTATTAGGTTGTATGAGGTGTGAGATAAATTTAAGTAGTCAAAGTTGTTTGTGAGAAAGTGTTGAATTTAATTTAATAAAGGTAGTGACAAAAATGTAAATTGTATATTGCTAGGTACAGATGCGTGTTAAGGCATGTGCAAACAGGGATCGGGTCTATGGACGGCACGATGGGGGCCTCCTCTCGTTCTTGGATCAGCCTTAATAACATCACGATTCGAATAATTTCAAAGGTCAAATGTTATTTCTGGTTGTATTCTCCGAAAAACTGGGAATTTCGGACGATATGTCAACTGACTATATGTGAAGACAGTCGTCCATGTATAGGCCTATACATATCACCATCAGGGACGTCTTAAGTCAGGGGCCAACTGGGCTCGGACCTCCCCCTTGGTGGGGGCCTCGTTTCGTTCTCGACGTCTGTCTGAATAACATCATGATCCGGATAGTTTTAATGTGGGCAAATATTCCCGTACATATTCTCTGAAAAACAGGGAATTTCAAACAGCATGTCAGTTGGCAAAAGTGTTAAGACTGTATTATTATGTGATGACCGTTGCCCATGTCTAGGCCTAATACCATAAACAATAATTCAACTCATTTAGTCGAAATGTGGCTATCGGTTGAGGCGGTTTGTGCCTAGGTTTTTGAGATGCGAGTTGTGCACATTTATTTTTTTAAACTACCGTTTGAACGAGTATTTGACAATGCATGGTATGTTCTGTCTACTTTTAAAGATCTCAGGTATGGCCTACTTTTCCGTAGGAGCCCAGGGCCTCAAAAATCTTATCTGGGCCCAGGGCTTAACCACCATACACCTTCATTACTCATTCAGTCGAAAGGCGGAAGTTGGTAGAATTGGTTTGTGCGATTGCAAGTCAAATACATTTATTTGTTTCGGATTTGTACGAGTATTTGAAAACGTATGCTATGCACTGTCTTCTACATTTGCTTACATTTGTGTAAAGTCCGCCTAGGGCCTGCTTTTGCGTAGGGTCTCAAGGTCTAATTTTGCGTAAGGTCCTAAAAAAGTCCTGAGACGTCCCTGAGAATACAGACAAATGTTATAAAATTTATGTCCCCAAATTTTATCATGGGCTGTCCACGTTGTAAGTCAATCAACACAGTATATAGATATGAAAATCTATTGTTCAACATGCATACACAACACTAATGATGCAACATTTTCCCGTTATGTAGAGCAACATTCTATCCAGTTGTAAAACACAGGTCAAACCAGTCTGTTATTGGCAGATGAACATGGGGAGTAGGCGAGGAAATTGCTGACAAAAAAGAGGGACCTCCTCTCATCTCCCTTCCTTCATATTCAGCAACTCATTCAAGAGCCCTAGCACCGACACAAATTGAAAACCCCTTTCAAATTCCCCTTCACTCTATTCAATTGCGAGTCGGGGGGGGGGTGTAATGGGGAGGCTCGTAAATGAAAACGATAAATCACGTAATAGGGATGACAGGAGGGTTGACTTTCGAAGTCCAGACTCCCACTCACCCAGTTATCTTTCCAAGTCTACTTCGCAGGTGGGTTTCCTCCGATTTTAAATTGTAAATTATTTCACCACGGTAAGAGTTAGATTGATGATTTTAATCGCCAGCTAAGTGGGAGTTAGAGTTACCGTTTTGAATAAATAGACTATCAATAAAGGATTTGATGGGATCCTCTTTCGGTTAAAGGGAGGCTTGACATCTGAAAATTTCATTTTGGTAAATAATAGCTTTTAATTTCATACCATTTCTGATTAGGTCCAAATAGGATGATTAATTTAACTTTGATTTAAAGTAAGTCTCCATAAAGTCTTGATAATTTTAAGTGTCTGTTTATTATGTATACATAAATTTCTCGTCCACTTTCTTTTTCTAACAATTTTTAGGAATTCATTTGATTTGATTTAGTTAAGTTATTTTGTCTATCAAATTATTTGTAATAAAAGGAAAACTATGACATTATTATTCAGATAAAACGAATGCTTTATTTAAGTTTTTCTTTTATATATAACATTTTTAAATATCCATGTTGGTTTATTGATTTTTGTATAAAAAGTTAGAGTCCATTAGTACTAAAATTTGGTTAAACCTCTGTTTAATTCCAAAAAAATTATCAATATTTTCTGTTAGCACCTTAATTCAGTTGATTTTCTAAATAAAAATCACAATTCGGTTAACTTTCTGAACGAAAATCAAAGCTTGGTTATTTTTTGAACAAAGGTCAAAACTCAGTTAAATTTCAGAAAGAGAATGAAATCCGGTTAGTTTTCTGCAACTGGGTTAATGTCTTTGCAAGAAACCGACTTTTGTTAACTTTCCGCGAAATACAAAAACCGAAACCAGAAAACATATGCCTATGACTTGCAGACTTGAACGGCTTTTTCTCAGGTTTTCATTTTGCTCGCGAATATCGAGTATTTAAAATGCTAAGGATTTTTTTAAATCTTTAATATAAAGTTTTAAAACTTTTCTGGATGTTTTGATTAATACATTCGACGATTTTGTGCATGAAATTAGGATTCGGGTGAAAAGTAATTTTCATATTGAAATATATTTTAAAATTTAAAATAATTGTTTATAATAATGTTGTTCCTGTCTGCACATATAGAGTGTGTTCAAATAGAGTACATGGAAAAATTTTCATATAAACCAGTGGTTCCTATATTTTTTTTTTAACCCATGGACTCCTTTTTATAGTCAAAACTTGCCCATGGACCCCTTTTTTAAACTTTCCCAAATGAAAAAGCTACACTAATGCATAGTATAAAAATTACAAATTAGAAAAAAAAGCCATTTTTAGTTGAAGAATTATTTATTGATATTATATTTTTTGTTAAAATAAAATTAAAAAAAATAATGATTTGGTTGAACTTGATGAGATGTTATGAGTGTATTTATGTCCATCTCAATGTGAGTAGCAACCGCAAGTCCCCACGAGCCCTAGTTTTTTTTTAGTTGGGGTTTTTTTTCTCTCTTTTTTTTCCGGAGCTTTTCACTGCATTGAATCCACGTTTTACCAAACTGGAAGACGGGTAAGTTGTCTACAACTTCTGTACCATAATTCTGGATATAAAATTGGGATCTGTTTTTGTAACCAGAATTAGTGGTATTCTTGTTCAAACATTGGTTTAAGTCCCTCATTTGTAGATATTTCAATAAGATGCTCCTATATTAGTATGGATTCATCTGTGTTTGGGATCTGAGTTAGTCCAAGCGCAAAAGGGTTCAGCATCCAGTCGGGAATATCCAAGCGAGTTATTGTGTTTTACTTATTTAAATTTCCATAAAAATAAAAATGGCTCAAATTTTTAAAAAATTTCATATTAAACAAAAAATCAAAAGTAATTTGTTTAGCCTAAATTATTCTTTCTATACTTTTCTATAACCTCAAGAGATTTCAAAGCTGTACACTTAAAAAACGCAGAATTATGATAGCTTTTACGTTCGTTTATATTCACATCCTTATGGCAAATCAAAACTTTAAACTTACTTACCTCGGAAAGAGAAAATAACTAGTTTGTCTTCATTTAAAATGCCAAGGCTTTTTATAGCTCGTTTTTCACGTAGTGGAACAAAAGCGCTATTAGGAAGGAAATTTCGTCTTCGTTCCATATTTTGTCGTACCTTATTCTCAGCCAATAAGCAACCAATTGACCATGGGTTTTCGGCATTGGGTCGCATTTGTACTCTAGATGAGCCGAATCCTATTTAAATTTTCCCATAGTTTTTTCCGATTTTTCCTACAAATTTTCCTGAATTTCGCTAGTTTATAACAAAATTTTCTCAAATTTTACCTAGTTTCAACTAAATCGTACCAAATTTTCCATAAAATATTTCAAATTTTATCGAGTTTCCATGGAATTTTCCGAATTTTTCACAAGATTTTCCTGAATATCTCGGAATTTTGCCAAATTTATCCCAAATTTTACTGAGTTTACACAAAATTTTCCCGAGTTTTCCTCAAAATTTTCCCTGAATTTTCACGAGTTTTCGACAAAAATTTCCAGAGTTTTCCATAAAATTTTCCCGAGTTTTTCACAAAATTTTCCCGAATTTTCCACAAAATTTTCCCAGAATTTTTTCTTTTCAGCTCAATAGTAGTACATTTTTAGAGGAGTGGTACAGTACTACTTTCTATTAGTAAAATGTTCATTAGTTGCATTATTGTAAAATACAACATGTGAAAAACACACTAAAATTACTTGGCCATGCCAATGATTGATATCTTGTTTTCTTTTGTGTCAAATGGTTTAATATTTTTTTCTAACAATTTCTAATGATACATGTAACAAAAATTGGTATGTATTTTTGAATCATACTTCCTTTAAAAAAAAAAAATTGAATTTAGAATTTATACATTTTTTAAGGAATTTTCAATAAGTATTCATAAAAGTAAGTCATGATTGTACAAATATCAATCATGTTATCGCAAAACCCATACCAACTTTTGTTATCCAGTCTGACGTACTTGCAAATCAAATTCCATGCGTGTAAGTAAATTTTATAAGGAGAAGCAGCATTCTAAAATCATCACAAAAATTTTAAGTTTTTTCCTTAAAAAATTAGATGGGTAGCTTTTTTAAAATTTTTAACACAAAATCTGTCTTACATAGTTTACATACATAGGAGGCAACCAAAAAAATTTTGAAAATTCTTAAATTAAAGATTTTTCCGTAAATCGTACCTTGTCCCCTTAAATAATAACAGTCAACAATGCTCAATAAAATCAAAAATATGCTAAAAGGAATCTCAACAGAAGAATCCTTTTAAGAATTGAGTTCCGCATTCCTGTACTAAAACATTCTTCAAGAAAGTGTAAGATATTCTTTACAAAGTAGTAGAGATTAGTGAAAACGAAATTCCTGAGCTGCTTCACATTTGAGCGAAAATGCAGAAAACTATTGCACTTACATATTGGCAGTAGAATATCGAAGAATTATTACAGTTTGATGCACGAGAAGAAAGTAATATATCTAGCAAATATTTCCCATTCATTTTTAATTTGTACGCTAATTTAATTAAGGAGAACGATTAATTAGTCACGGAAAGATTAATTATCAGAATATTCGTGGCAAATATTTCATCCAAACTGTTTCGGAAACGAAACCGAAATTAATTAATATGAAAGTAATTACGCAAGTCATGAAAAGGGTAAACAGCAAATGATATGTTGTTCAGCGAGAACTTTGGATAAATTTTTAACTAATGTTTTTCGTATGATCTCGGCATTCTTTTAAATATATTTTAGAATTAGGCACTTTTTAAAAGTAGTAATTAAATATTTCCAAAAAGAGGGTGAAATATTTCTTTCGTATTAGAAAATCAAACTGGAGAACAAAAAGAATGTTGTTTGTTTCATAAATAGATCATAAAGTACTATTAGCGTGTTTTTAAAAATAATTTGTAGGCATTAAATTAAAAAAAAATTAATGCAGATTGTTCTGTTAAATTAAAGTTTTTTTTATAAGCGAATGATTATTTTAATACACGAAAATAATTGATTCTGAAAAGTGAGTGAATATTAACGTCGTAATGTACAGCTTCTTGAGGGCTTTTGACGACGGACTTCGTAATTTTAAACCATGGTTAAATGACGAAGACAACACCTGAGCTGGCACCCCCTTCTCCTAACTACCACACCAACCAAAGGAGGAAGTTTGAGTTCTCAACAGATTTAACGTGCATCGCGCCCCTACACGGCGGGTCTTCAGCAGTACTTGGCTCGAACTCAAGACATGCCTACCTTGACCACTAGGCTACCACGGTCACAATCGATTCTGAAAGCCCCCCCCCCCATGGCGACTAATAAAAAAGCCAAGTTCAAAAAATAATACATGACAAATTCATAAGTTCCTTCGCGGGAAATTCACCTGACAAAACAGCAACCTAAGAAGATGTGACCAAGTTAACCAGTTTGGCGATAAATTTGACGGAAAGTGATAACACTAAGGAACTATCGAGAACTCTCTGGGTATGACCCTTTTGGATATTTCAATGAGGCTTAACAAGGGATATTTAAGACAATGGTCGAGAAGTTTAGAAGAGAGCAAAATTTATGCGTTGACTGCGATTAGAAAATTTTTTTATATGTACGAGTTCTTGTTAGTGGGTCTGTTCTGGGGGGCCCGTTTTAGGAGCGCTGTGTGGTTAGCTTATAAAGAGTGCTTTCTTACACTGTTGTAAGTAATCTACAATGATACTTCTTTGTGTCTATACGTCGATTTGTTTTTGTGTAGTAATCTGTTCATTCTCGTCCATTGATAAATCTGTTATTAATATAATTGGAATCGTCGGCTGTTTTACACCACCGCAAATTTGTAACAGTACGCATATGGTTAAATACATAAAATACCAATTTTGACTAGCTGATTGGTTGTTTTGAAACAATGTGCGACGGATTTATACGGGTTTCTACTAATTACTTCTTTTTTCTTTAAATCAAAATATTTTTTTCAACCAACCTTCATCGAGAAACCCAACGTGATTTATGTAAATGAGGAATATTATATAAATTCGGTTTTCGCGAGTTGAAAGAGAGTGAAGTAAGAGGTCAAGTTAAGTTAAGTGAAGTAAAGTGATGAAAGTGAGCTGTCGACACGTAGTTGTTGACAAGTTAAGCGAGGTTGATATGATTGATGTGTGCAAGGAGAAGTTATTAGTAAAGATTGAGAAGCAGTGAAATTAAATATTACGGAGCTTGGAGCCATCGTCATTGGATCCAGTTAAAGATAGTGCCTGAAGTTCGCTGTGAAGGAAACCGAAGCATTAAGGAATAAAGTATCGTAAAATTGATTAAATAAAAGCTGATTATTAGTGTGCGGCGTAGTTGTAAATGAGCGTATTTAAGCTATCTTAGATTCAGTTGAAGTTCTGTAATATTATCCCCGCATTTGTATATCTCACCTCTGCACTCTAAAATTGTTATATACCTTAATTAGAATTGTGTTGTTTGTTCATAATCCATAATAAGAATTAATAAATCAAATTGGATTGACATAATGTCTGTAGATTTAGTTCCTCCTACACATCTAGCCGGAGATTCAGATAGACAGGAGGGTTCGCATGTAAGGGGTAACTACAGGTCACCACAAATGTCGCTCTAAATTGTAAGAGGTTACTATGAAATCGAACCCTATAATTGAAAAAAAAAGGTTCCATTTTAGGGGATGATATCGGAGCTAGAAATTTATTCTTCCACAATTAAGAAACATAACTCGATTCTTCACGCACTGATCTAGTTTCATCATATTGAGTGATTGCTCATTAATTTCGCAATATGAAAGCCATTGAAGGTAGATCTTGTAATTTTGAAACACAGTCAAATAAAGAAGACAACTCTCCTTAAGACTTATTGAGGCCCTGGGCCCCTACACAAATATAGGCCCCACCTATGACCCTTAAAAGTAGACGGTTCATTGTCAAATACTCGTACAAACAATAACGCCAAACAAATAAATGTGCATGATTTAAAATCGTACAAACCGTCTCGACTGACTAACACTTTTTGGTTAATGAGTAATGACGGTGTATGGTGGTAGGCCTAGGCCTGTACGTGGACGACGGTCATCACATGCAGCCATTTGACATATCGTCCAAAATTCTCAGTTCTTCGGAGAAAACAACAGGAAATTTCATTTGAACGTTGAAATTATTCAAATTATGATCTTATAAAAGCTGAGTCAAGAATGAGACGAGGCCCCCATTTCGGCCGAGGCCCTGGGCCCAGTTAGCCCATGCCTTAAGACACCTTCTCCAAACTTCCAATTCTTTAAACGTGTGGGCTTCTAGCCTCGACAAAGTTAATGGATGTCCACTTAACTGAACAGCATCTCTACAATGGCTTCAGGACTCCAATCCACGACTCGAAGTAAACATCAGTGATCATGACCAGTTGCTACAGCAACCACTTTATGTAATGAAAGAATACGTATGAAAGAACTTTTCATCTGGTAATTTAATAGTGTCGCAAAATTATAAGCCCCTTAGTTACCACCTGCGACATTTATTGCGACAAAAAATAAAATGGAACTATTTTCCTAACTTATGTTTAAAAAAAAAAGCTTCAAAGGATAATCTTTAGAAGTATCAAAAGACCCGAGATCAAATCAATCCTTGGCAAAGAAAATGGCGACATATATTCCTAACAGAGTCGTAATCGAGAGTTAAAAAGGGCAGGGGAAAAAAAGTTTTTAAGCTCAATAAAGATGGTCAATACCTTCATAAAAAGATCCATTTACGCTAAACGTATTTTCGCGCGCGGTGGAAATATTTTTCCACCAGGCGAAAAATAGGAAAATTTTAGTACCTCATAATACATTCCGGATTGTAAAATCGACGAAGCAAAGAAGATAAAGCTATATTTGAGGGGATCAACATGGAAGGTTTCTGTGTCAGTGTAGTAATTTTTTCCATCGTCTAGCTCACTTAAGTGTGAAAGAATTTTTTAAAAGATATTTCGTTACATAGGATTTTTAAAGGATCAGTTAGTCTGTACTTCATTAAGTTTTGAAAATCTATATGTTTTTTCCCTGTTGAAAGAGTATCGAAAATGTTTGCAACTATTGAAATTAAATTATAATGCAAGCAATTGTATAAGGTATATAAAGTTGTAATATATTTCTCAACATGTTTTTTTACTTGGACCTAAATTTAGCTTTATTTGTGTTTAAACTTAAACACACTGCACACACACACCAGAAATTGTTAGCTAATAAAAGACAACGTCAATTATATCTGAGATCTGGACTTAAATTATCGGACGGAAGACAGAAAAAAAATACCTATTAATGAAAAAAGGGTAAAAAATAGAAAAATATCATTAGAGTATCCTGGGAGTGGAATTCATAAATTATAGAGTTAGATTCTTATATGTAAATTTTTTCGCAGTGACAAAAATATTTAACTTTATGGGGAAAAAACATTGAAAGGTGGATGCAACGGGAAATTGAAATAATTATTCCGGCTTTTTGACTAAAATGTTAATATTAACTTGCGATAAATATTATAACAAAATTAACTTGATAATATAACTTGAAACAAAATACTTAAGATATCCGACTACGTTCGAAACGTGGTTATGAAAAAGCGTATAAATGAATAATTTTTTTGATATTTAGTACAACTTGAATTAGAATATACGCGTATAAAAATTGTTCTAAAAATATTATTACAAAAAAAAAATTATTTAAATGCATTTTTTTGTGTGCAAAAAATGAAGAAAGGACCAAACATTCTCCTTTTATCGAAAAAGCTTCTATAATAATAATATTTTGCTTATATACAGGCAAGTCTTCTCCACGGAGCCTGAACTAGGATTTTGTAAATATATTATTTAAAAGTGGATTTATTCATATTTTAGTACATCAGAATAGAAAAAATTTTTAACAAAAAAACATCGGTTATTACTTCAATTGATTGTAACTCTGAAAATAATGTTAAGTTTTCCAAAATCCTAGTTCAGGTTCTGAAGAGAAATCTCAGTTATATATAGGCAAAATATTATTATTATTTTTTTATTACAGAAGCTATTTCCATAAAAGGAGAACGTTTTGAAAATTGTTATTCTTTCATCATTTTTTGCTAAAAAATTGCATTTACCGTAAAATACGGCGTATAACGCACACCTATATTTTCAATCTGCAGTTTTTAATTCTTAGGTATATTCGCCGTATAACGCGCCCCCTCTATTTTACAAAGAAACATGAAATGTACATGCGCAATGCTCTTATGTTTTGAAGTAATTTATTCGTGGTACCATTTCCAAGTTTTAGAAAGCAATAGTATACTTTTAGAACTACAACCTTTTAAGGTCATAAGGTATGACATTTCTTTAAAATAAACAGTATTCCAAAGCATGTAGAGGCCTAATTTTTTTTCTGTGCTCATATTTTTTTATTTTTAAAGCTCTCATTTTTATACCCGGTGTATAACACGCATCCGTAAATTTCGATCTTACTTTGTGTTAAAAGTGTGCGTTATACGCCGGCTTTTAAAGGTTAGTAATTTTTTTATTGTAGTAATATTGTTAAGACAATTTCATAAGTTTATTGTAATTGAGTTGACACTAAGTATCACAAAATTTATTCATTTATACGAATTATCAAAATCATGGTTTCGAACTTAGTCGGATACTTCAAGCTCTATTCCATGACTTAAAATTTTAAAATGATATATATAACTAGGAAAATTCTAGATATCTGCATAAGCATCACCAAACATATTATCAAACTGTGCGATACGTGAGCTAAGACATGCATCAAAATCTGTCTCCTATTTGAGGAAACTCTTTGAAATGCCGCTAGAAATCTTTGAAGTCCTTTGAGAAGTTCTTGAAATCCTTGAATAGTTTCCTAGAATCACTATCTAGGGATGAATTTAGGTTCAAAGGATATATTTTTAGAAATATTTCACGATTTAACACGAAAATCATGGTAGGAAAAAGGAGAGAAGAGAAAGATCCACAGTTAAAGGATTTGGTGGTAGTTCTTAATGTGCAATAATTGGGTAGAGTTCTTTTGCTAAAATAAAAAGACTTGGAATGTATTTATTCCAAAACATTATTACTTATGCATTTTCCCTTCTTAGATCATAATTAAAAAAACTTACTCAGGGTAAAGGGTTTCGATTTTTAAAAAAAACACTCTTAACAAAATGCCGACGCACCAAGAACGAGTTGTCCGAAAGAAACAAAAATTGGTCGGAAGAAAAAATATGAACAGGACAGAAACTGATTAAAATTTCAGAGAAATTGAATGATTAATTTCAGAGTTACATAGCTACAAAGTAACGAGCTCAATAAGGTGTTGAGACATCTCTAACCTGGATGCAAGTTGCCACACGACGTGGCATGCAGTGATAAAGCACCCTGCGGTATTTCTTGCTAAACTTGCTCCAGTTGTTTGGCCAGGTCATCAACATTTCTCGGTAGATGCAGTCGCCTTCCCATCATATACAAGGCATGCTCGATTGAAGAGAGATCTGGCTGACCAAAGAAGTATTTGACAAGCTGTAAGACAGTTAATAGAAACACGTTCCGTATGTGGTCTGGCATTATCTTGTTTAAAAATAAGGCCAGGGTACTGCAAAAGGAACGGTAGCAAAACAGTTCTCAGAATGTTGTCGACGTACCGCTGTGCAGTAAGTGTGCCTCTAATGAAGACCAAAGGGGCGCGGCAGTCAAAAGAAATGGAACCCCCAACCATAACTTCTTGTTGAGGGCATGTGTGGTGTGCCATAGTGAATGCAGGATTAGCACGCTTCTCTGGCATCTCAAGACACGTCTTCGATGATCGTCAGGACACAGTTGGAAGCGGAATTCGTCGCTAAACACTATACGACCCTAGTCAGCATAATTCCAACCTGATCGAGCCAAGAATCACAGTAATCTGGCTCGACAGTGTGCAGGCGTGAGTGGCAGGTGACGTAGCGGTAGGTACGAACGTAAACTTCGCTCTATCAGCCGTCTGTGAATGGTCACGGTGGACACTCGTGAGCAGGTCGAACGTCTGATGGTTGATAACGATGAATCAGGCGCTGTGACAGCTGATCTGACAATCAATCTGTCCTCCCAATCTGCAGTGGCCCTAGGTCATCCGCTATCATCATGGCGCTGAAATCTGCCATTGTCTACCCATTCTTGCCAGCATCTTCTAATGGCCGCATCACCTCGACCCATATGACGAGCGACTCTCCGATTCTCCCAACCTGTCTCTTTCAATCCAATGATACGACCTCTTTCAAACTCTGACAGTTGCTCGTAATGAGCTCGAATCCTCCGCCGAGGCACTTTTTTCAGTCGTTAAAAGGTATCCTAAATCGCAATGCAACAGAAATTTGGGCCATCAAATTGAAAATCGCTTCTTTTAGACTTCTGCTGAGTGCGCAGTTCCGATGTGCTGTAGCTCCCGCTATTCATTCATTGGGCACCAAATTTTAATTATTTACATAATCGGTAAAAATGTATTTGCATATGAAATTTCATTACAATCGGGTGGTTCATAACTTCTTGGTGCGTAGTTATTTTTTTTTGTTGTTGTTATAAAATGTATTTTCGAAACTACTGCAAAAATTACAAGTGATACATGGATGTACAGAGAAATATACCAAGTTTTTTTAGCACCGATTATCAACAACGCTTTTAAGATCACTGTGATTGAAATACAGACATTGTGAAACATTGGCAGAAGAGTTTGCGTATTAGAGTATGCACGGGTTTTTCAGTTATTTCGGTGAAACGTACATTTGGAAATCGATACGAAAAAAAGCTCCAAACAAAAATAGCACTTAGCAATGGCATCATCAATTTAGGAAACAGGTTGCTAGTGTAAAAAGAGAAGTAGTGCCTCGGAAGAAGTGGTGGAGATGGTGAGGCAGAGTTTTGTTCGAAGTCCACACAAGTCCGTAAAAGAACTAAATTACGCTTTTCACTTCGCGTTCACTTTTTAGTAATATGGAGATTTTCATAAAGTATATAAAGATGCAATACTATAAAATATATTTGTATTGATCAATTCAATTGCTGTAAAATGAAGAGTTTATTTTTACTGATTGTTAGTGATATTCCAATAAAAAAATTGCGAAATTGAAATAGAAATTAATAAACAAATCATGCAGTTATACGAAAAGGTCACGCATTTTTTAAAAATGTAAAATACTTTAAATTTTCAAAAATATTACTTCGAATTTCAGTATTTCCATATATTGACTCGAATTAAAAAAAAAACTTTAATTCTTAACAAAATAGCAATACAAAAAATAAAATAAAAGTTAATGTGTGTATACGCAGTTAAATTTCTCTCCGCTAATGTTTTATTCCATTGTAAATATAATAAAATACGTGAAATATCTCTCAACTATTTACCATTGAACAATTTAATTATTAATTTTAGTTAACACATTCCTCTTAACTAAAAGATTAAAATTAGCTAAATATGTATCTTACATGAAATATTGTACATTGTTTAAGACAATTATTAAAATTTTTTTCCAAAAATAAAACAATGCCGATTAGCCCCAAATTAATGCTTTCAGGAAGAAAACGAAATAGAAGGTAATAACTAAGAATAAGTAATTAAAGAAAATAGTAAAACATTAAATGCGTGAGTGAAAATAACATTAAAATAAAAACATTTTAATTCTGCTTCAGATATGTTCTCTTTTAACAGGGAATATTTAATATCCAAGAAAAATATGTTTATTTCAGTGATCAGAGCATCTTTGTTTTAAAACACACAGTAAAATTTATTAAAAATGAAACGGTAAAACAAAAAAAAAATTTTTTATTATACTTTTAACATGAAAAAAAAATCTTGTTCCCATCAATTGATCAAATTATTGAAACATTTAATTTAATTCAATTATAAAATGTACAATATTAAACATCATAGATTGCAAAGTAACATAATTTACATAAATTACGAGAATAAAATAAACAAATTACAGAATCACATACCATAAAAAAGAAATAATTACGTCAAATTGCGATTTCGTTTACAAAATAATTATCTTGCGCTTACTTAAAAGGAAAAAAAAATCCTTAATTTTTATACATTTTTTTCTTTTTACATCTTGCAATACATAACCGTAAGACTAAGGAATTCGTGCAACTTCACATTTAAATATTCATAAGTAATCTTTCCTTTGATACGTTTTTTAAATGCAGAAAGTTTGACGCACGTGTGTGTGATGTATTTTCTCCCCACGAATTTTTTAATTAACTCATTTCATGCATGAACAACTTGTACATGACGTCACATTTTGGAAATTCTTTGCATACATATTTTTAACTGTCAAGGAGTTTTTTTTAAAAAAATAAATTAATGAAAAAAAGGGAGAATGTGTGTGATAAAAAAAGAATGCGTATAAGAAATTAAAAAAGTTATCCGTTATTATCCTTTGAATTAATTTATCCTTTCACATATTTTAATTTAAATAATACCTAGCTTAAAAACTTTGTCATGATATTCTAAAAATTTTTCTCGTCTATATAATTAAATATTGTCTTAGTATTTAAATTTACGATTTAAGTCTCATAAGTACGAGTGTTATTAAAAAAATTGATATATTTTTCAGTGCGTTTCTTTTAGCTATTTTTAACATGGTTTTTCCCATGGGGAAAAAAAATCCACACTTGAAAACATTTTTGTCCTTTATTTGGAAATCTACTTTAGTTTTCTCCGTGTGCATGACAATTTAATATAAAAAATACAAAAATTCATTACACAATAATTTTGAAATTATTTTACCATTAATTTTTTTTCTCATTTTAAGTTCATGTTTGTGTGAAGTAATTTGTTATGCATAAATTATGTAAGGTAAATTACCTTAAAATTTAGTTTTTCAAGTATTCTAGATGATTAAAGTAACATTTATTTCGTAGTTTTTAAATATTTATGAATACAAAATGGGATATACTTAAGCAAGAATAAATTTAACAGTGCAACTATTCATAACACATTACCACAATTTTTAAAACTGAAAACAGTATAGTCTGAATAGAAAAATGATACCTGGTCGTTTTATTTTGTCTTCATGTAATTATTTTTTAAAGTCAGGTAAAATTAATAACCTGAAAGGCAATGAATATCTAACAAAATTTTTATAATATGTATACTTAATTAAATGACAGAATTAAAAGAAACTGCAAATATGTGATAAGTCTTCTTTCCTTATAATTTCTATATTTCGCGATCATTAGGTAACATTTCCCTATTCCTTGATAAACTGACCCATTTTTAAAAACATTCATACTTCGTAATATTACATTTAAAACCGTTCTTAATATCCGACACCCCAGAAATAGATCGATAATAAATGTATATAATAAAATAATAAAATATCGTAATTCCTATATAATAAAGATTTGTAATTCCTACAAAGCTAAGAATGGATGAAAATAGATTTTAAAACTATAAAAACCCGCCAAAATATGAACAGATAATTAAAAAGTGAGTAAACCAAAATGGAAAACTATTATGTTTTCTAGAGTTGTCACTGATTTAGGAGAGTGAAATAGGGTTAAGCTTACTTTACAGGATCCAACCTTCCCCATCCAGTAGGGAATTTTGACATAATAGTGCAATAGAATGTGAAGAAAAAAACTTAGAAAGAATAATAAGTCAAGCCGAATAATAGCACGTGTAAACGAATTTATATATATAAATGTACAAGGGGTGATCAAATGAAAAGGTACGAAACGACATAAAAATGAAACAGTTAAATATTTGCATATTCCACCAAGGGAGAATGTAGCGAGACATCTCTGGATGCCATTGGAGACTCTGACTGGGATCGGATCATGCGCGGGTGCCCGCATGTGCAGGAGAGAGCAAAGGGTCTTATAAAAAGCGGCGTCCAAATGATGCGAGCACAGAATTACTCGAGCACAGAAAAAGCATTAACTCCGATGTGTACTGTGAGACACTCCGACGCCTACGCAGGTCCATCAAGAACAAAAGACCGGGGCTGCTCACGGAGGGTGTGGTTCTGCTCCATGATAACGCGCGTCCACACGTCTCCAGAGTCACACAAATGGAACTGGACAGGTTCCAATGGGAGACGTTGGACCATCCGTCCTACAGCCCGGACATGTCACCCTGCGATTTCCATGTGTTTGGTCCACTGAAGAAACACCTGAAAGGAAAGCGCTTCAACTCGGACGACGTACTCAAGGACACTGTGAAGGACTGGGTCTCGTCACAGCCACAGGAATTCTGGGAACAAGGAATCCTGCGGCTTGTTTATCAGTGGAATCGTTGTGCTCAGGCCTATGGTGTATATTTTGAATAAAGTCTATATTTGTACCCACCGTGTCGTTTCGTACATTTTCATTTGATCACCCCTTGTATATAAAAACGACATTTGTATTTTAACAAACGACAATAGACATGTAAGGCAATTAATTGCAACGATTACTCTAAACTGGCATTTCCTTATCATATTAATTTTTAGGATATAAGCGGCTTTTCTTGGATATAATATATAAAAAATAAACTTAAAATCAGCCTGAATGTTTCATAGAAAGAAAAAAAAAACTAAAAATTCCAGGAAGAGCTATTACTAAATATCAAGTTTCAACATATTTGACAAATATCCCACAATTTTCGATATTATTTATAGTTCAGAACACAATATTACAATTTTGTATAAAAATTTGTAAAATTTCTCTGACAAATATAATTAAATATATATACCCCAATTATCTTTCTTCTTAAGCTCTAATTCTATCCCAAAGATTTATATTTTCCATGATATATTATAAAAAAAATTTTCTTTGTACATGAGGCTTAAAATTATTTTTGCGGACTTGAATTCACTTTTGATGTAGCCATACACAGTCCCTAAACATCTCCAACATAGTAACTTTTTATACAGACAGACAAAATAATGCTAAGCCAACACATACATTCTTGAATTATGTAATAGAACTTTCAAATCTGTTAAAATCGAAACCAGTTAACCAGTTTTTTTGTTAAAATGTACCTGACCACAAAAACTGGGTTCTACAAAAACAGTATAATTACAAATTTTTTCCAGCAACATAAATAATTTTAATCCTCTACGAATATTTTTTAATTATATTGTAATTTATTTAAATTACAGTAAAAAGAAAAGCGTATTTTATGAAATGATCGAGTAATATATTTAAATTTTAAATAAAAAATAATAAAAGTAAAAATGGAATTTGAGCGTCAAAAAATTTAAAAAGACAGAAGAAACAATATTTGTACATTGTAGTTCAGATATTGTGCAGTAACTGCGAAAATGCTAAATTTTCTTAAATATATATCCTGCACATAATTTATTAATTTATTTAAGTTATAAATAAATACTAAATTTTAAATAAGTACTGAGTGCAATTATATTGATTCAAGCATCTACAGGCAGTAAAAGAGTTCTTTCGAGTGGCGTAATTTTTAAGCAAATTACGGTTCATCCAAAATATGTTGAACGCACTTTACTTTTCCTTAAACATTTTATTAAAAAAGGATTCATACGTGTTACGTATTATATTACCTTTCTATTCTTTTCCTATTATGAAATATTAATACGAAAGTCATGTTTTATTTTACATAATTCTTAAATAAACAATTCCAATTGCGATATTTTTTTGTGTATAATTATTTATTTTCTTCGGTTTATAATTCCATTATATTTAAGTGGTTTTTATCGTATACTTGAAGTAACAGTTTATTTTTTTATACTTTACTAGTTGGTATATACCGGTTCTTCGCACGGGTGAATTGAAAAAGTAAGCAATACAGATTAAAGGATAAAGAAGTTTTTAATGAGTCAATTTTATGTGAATTGCAAACTAAACAACAACAACAAAAAAAAAAAGCTTTCTGCATATCTCAGCTGAACAAAAAACACATATTTGTTAAATTTTTAGTCTGTAGATCTAATAGCTGATAAAAAGGATTTTTTTAAAAATTTATAACGCCCCGTAACTCTCTTGTGGGTCGATTTTTGAAAACACCTTCCTAAGCTGATCTCTGCTCAGCAAAAGTAACACATTGTTACAAATTTTGTGTAATGAACGCTTAAAATAGTGTAAATAATTTATATCTGGATGTGTCATACGTTAATAGTACTTTGTTGTATCTATTTTATGTTATAGTTGTAATATTCGCAAGCAACGCCGTTCCTTACATTATAATGGCGATTCAATGGAAACATAGCGAAATGTTGGCGATAGAGCGAAGTTGGCATCATTTTTGGTGACCATGTTAGCAACTTGGCGATTGACTGAACGGTGCAGAAGTTGATATTCTGTAGCGTCAACTGGCGAGGAACTGCAACAAAAACCTTTTCCACAAAAATACATATACATACTAATTTTCATAGTGATCGGTTGAATGGTGTTAGAGTGAAGGGAGGTCATATATACAAACATCCATTTATATATAGAGAGATTATAAAAAAAACCGCAACTAAAAGCCATTTAACTGGTTTCACTTTATGAAAAACCAAAAACCGAGTTTTAAAATTTTATAAGAATTAAAAAATCGAAACTTTACACTGAAAATTTGAGAGCCCTATTATGAATGAAGCGAAAGATACAAAAACCTCCCTAAGTTTTCCATACCGAAAATGAACATTCTCAGAGAAGAACGTTTACCATAAGCCCAGCAATAAACTGGAATCTCACACCATATCTACCACACAAGCACTTTTCCCATACAGATAGGGCAAGAAGATATATAAAACCTCCCTCCTAAAGCAATGCAACATTAATCCACTTCTGAATTTATACTGAGGGAAGTCACATCACACACACACACATTCCTATTTTCCGGTGGTCCGGAAAAAAGAGCTGACTCATCCCCGGGATATTCGATCAGATTAGATAAGCCCTCCTCCTCCTCCCTCAAGGTAGTCGTAATCGTCACCCCAGACACGTGACCATGGATGAAATTGACCCTCTCTGATGATAGGGAGGTTGGCAGGAAGAGCAGATCAACTAATAAAATATGAATGGGAATGTGGAGATGATAATAAATATGATAGGTGAGGGTTGTCCGCAGAGGTGAGTCCGAACACATTTTCTGGAAGGGAGATTACAAGAGCGTGCCTCAATGGTATGTGTTACTTGGAAATGTAACGCTTAGAATTTTATGTTGGTTACATTTTCGATAGGAATTACGGGTAACTTGTAGCTGCCTGTACGTGCACACTTCACATGCTTAAGCTTTATTAATATTTACAAACAAATATTTTAAATATTTAAACAAACATTTAGACGAAAATATTTGTCATATTTTACTATTACCGTATTTATTCAAATCTAAGCCGAACCTCAGATTCTCAACATGTTTTTGTGGAAAAATAAAAAAAAATAGTGTAAAATGGTTTATTGACATTCGATAATTACGAAATTAAAAAGAATGTTTAAATGAGAATAATTAATTTATTTCATTAGTATTTGTGAAAAACTTTTAAATACATAAAACGAATCTGTAATTGCTCAAACCGTCAGTTTGAATTTCAATTTCTCCCATCGAAAGGTATTTTTCCACCTTCGATTCTAAGCTGCACCCGATTTTCAGTAGCATTAACATTCGAAAGAAAAAAAAGTGTGGCTTAGATTCGAATAAATGCGGTAATAATTACATGTAAATATTTTCAAGCACTAATATTTATATGAAATATTCGACATAGTTAAGTTTATTAATAATTAAGTACATTAACATAATTTAATATTCTGCTTATTTAGATATTATTTGACTTTTTATAATAATTGCATTTTTTAGATATAAACATGTAAGATACAAACATGTAACATTTTTACGTATATAATTAACACTGTATACAAACAAAATATACATAGTTAGGTTTTCACAGCAATTAAAAAACAGCTACAAATTACCCAGAATTACACAAGTACAAATTCTTACTTCTGTAAAAAATATTTTCATGAATTTTCAGCCATCAACATCAGGTGTTGCAAAAGCGAATATTCATCCCATTAAAGTGTTACTGTGTGTCTAGTGGGATTGGCAAGGAGTTATTTACTATGAACTTCTGGAACCTGGTCAGACTGTTACAGCCGAATGTTACCATTCCCAATTGATCAAATTAAGTGATGGTTTGGGGAAAAAACAACACTTACTGATCAAGGAAGGTGGAAAATGATATTGTTCAATGACAAAGCTCGGACACACTCAGCAAAACCAACCTAGCAATCCATCTTTTCCTAAGGTTGGGAAGTATTCCAAAAAAGAAAGAAAAAAACATGTGGCATATTCTCTAGCCTTTTTCAGATTGTCACTTATTCAAATCCTTGCAGTCCTATTTGAAAGATCATCAGCTCATGAAATTTGAATATGTTCGAAAATAGCCGAGTAACTATTTTGCTTCGAAGCCACCAAGTTTCTATTGCGAAGGCATTCATTATCTATCCTGTAAATGCCAAAAGACTATAGATAGCAATGGCGAATATTTCGTTTATTAATATGTAAAAAGTAACTTTTCAATAAAGTTTAATTTGAGTCAAACTCAAGTTTGAAAAAAAGTAAAAACACCTTTTTACAGTTAATCGAACGCAGTTTTAACTAAATATTTTAGTCGCCGAATCTGGAAATGGTATCTGAAATGAGTCGCCAGATGCGAGATGGGATCTGAAAATGGGAAATCATAAATCCTGGTGATCCTGATCAGGACAATGGAACAAAATTATTAAATTATTGTACTGTCATCGGTCCTGGACAAGCGAGTAAAATTTCCGACTAATCTGACCTTTTAAAGTGGGTAAAAATTGAGCTCAAAGATTCCGTTACATACAAGTGAAGCTTATAAAAGGGTGTTAAAAAGTCAAGTTTCAACTTGCATACCTAATGCATATAAGTTTGTTCAAATATAAATATCCAGTTCTTGGGAATGGTTCCAATGGTAATGCATATATTCACCTGATGTTAGCTCAATCTATCAATTAATGTTAACCTTTACGTATCAATAAACATTATTAAATTAATTTTAATATTTTCCGCTCAAACTAAGAGTGGGACTCCTCATTAAAAACCATCTACATCCGCCATGATAATCAAATTACTAAGCATCGCAATCAAATGACAGAATTGCCTTTATTTTACTATCGTCACAAACTGATACGCTCTGAGTGGCCGAACGGTTAGAGCACTGCTCTACAATGCAAGTGGCTGAGGTTCGAGCCTCCCAGATATTTGTTTGTTAAATTCAATCATGACTTTCATTATTTATTATTATGGTCATTTGCAAATTATGTAAATTGAATTTATGTTAATCTTTCCCCTGGTGGTTATTCTAGAACCCTCCACCAGGTTTATAAAAGTACTGCAGCTGGATAGGTCTTCAGTTGTGGTTTGACAACAATGAAGATCGATTGAAAAGTTGGACAGACTTCGAGAGACTTTTTGAAGAGACTTTCGGAAGGCCTGAGGACGTAAAAAGTTTTGCAGAAGGATTATTAAGGACAAGGGCTCAGCGTCCTGGCGAAACGCATGAGTCTTACGTCCAGGACGTATTGTCATTATGCAGGAAAATGGATAAAAATATGCCAGAAGATCAAAAGATATCGCATCTCATGAAAGGGGTGGCTGAAAATCTCTACCAGGTACTGATAAACAGAGAAGTTAGCACAGTAGATAAATTTGTTACGTGTTGCCGTGAAGTGGATGCCATGAGAAAGAGACGAGTTGTGCCGCTACGATATGAGAGACTACCTAATGTTACACCCATATCAATGGCCAATGAAGGAGATCTAAGCGATCTAATTCGAAGGATTGTTAAAGAAGAAATCGAGAAAGTACTCCCACGGATCGCAACATGTATAGACGACGAGCCAAGCGATTTAGAATCCATTATCCGAGAAGAAGTTCGAAGCAATTTGGCTCCACTCTCTCGAGAAAAACCTACGCCTTCCCCTTACAGAACTCAAAGGACTGGCGGAAACTCCTGGAGACCAAGGCCGAGACCTCGACAAGAAAACAGACCAACTCAACAGGATACCGGAAGGAAGACTGACCTTTGGCGTACTTCAGATAACGTACCAATTTGCTTTCATTGTGGACGACCGGGTCACGTGACTAGATATTGCCGTGATAGACGACGTGTTTTTAACGCAGCAAGACAAAGAAGACAATTAGACCAGTCAGAACGCTGGGATTCCGACTCTCTTTCTGATTATGGCCGCGATCCTGAATCTAATTACCAGCGTTACAGAAGTAATTCGCCGTACCCTAGACGCAATCCACAACGCCACCAATCAAGATCTCCATCTCGTCGCTCACCTGTTAGGTCCAGTGAGGAAAACTAAGGCATGCGACCTGCGTGGGAGGTAAGGCCGCAATAAACGAAAACCCTCCAGTATACACGGCTGCTGAACTAGTCAAAAACTTTGTATCCGTAACTGTCAATGGGCATATCGTTAATGCCTTGGTTGATTCAGGAGCTGATTATTCAGTAGTTTCCGAACAGTTACGCACGCAACTAAGGACGCCCATGTTTTCAGAACACAACCCGATTCTTCGAACTGCCTGTGGTAAGGTTGTAGAAGCTATATAGGACGATGCATGTTGCGAGTGAACTTGAATGGAGTGGTGCAACCTTTCGAATTTTTGGTATTCCAGCAATGCAGTCATGATCTCATATTGGGATGGGACTTTTTCAAAGCAACTGATGCCATTATTGATTGCGGATCAGGTGAACTTCAGATTGGAGAAGTCTCTCCAAATGATCTCAAAATGAATGAAGTAAATTCTGGTTTATATGCGGTCAGTGACGTTGTCATTCCAGGAAACTCTATAAGAAAGATTTCCGCTTTGGCTAAAGACCACCAGACCTTAGAAAAGGTTATAGTTACTGGAATGAAGAATTTTGAATGGACAAAACAGCTAAAAGTCCCAGCTACAATAGCCACACTCCAGAATGGTAAAATAGATATTTGGATTGCTAACAGTTCCTCTCAGCCACAGATAATACCAGCTGGCATGTGTATAGCCGAAATGACGGATATTGAGGATGGATTGGTAAGTTCTTTGAACGAGAATGCTGACAAAATCGAAGTAAAACAGATGAAGCACCCTAGACAGTCGGTGAAAGAATTCAAATGCCTTGTAGACCCGGAACTGCGTGAGGCGCAACAGAAAGATCTTTTGAAGTTGCTTAACGACTTTACAGATGTTTTTGATTTTGAGAACAAAATAAGAGTCTCGAGTAAAGTAAAACACAAGATAAACACCGGCGATTGCCAACCTATTAAGCAAAAGCCATATAGAGTGTCTTTTGAAGAGAGAAGAATAATTCAAAAAGAGGTTGATCAAATGCTGAAGCTTGACATCATAGAGCATTCGGAGAGTCCGTGGTCATCCCCAGTTGTTCTGGTGAAAAAGAAAAATGGATCCTGGCGTTTCTGTGTGGATTACCGTCGCTTGAACAAAATTACCAAAAAGGATGTGTACCCTTTACCCCGGATTGACGATGCCTTGGATAACCTTTCGGGTGCAAGCTTGTTTTCTACAATAGACCTTAAGTCTGGATACTGGCAGATTGAAGTCGATGAAAGAGACAGAGAGAAGACGGCTTTTATTACTCCGGATGGATTATACCAATTTAAGGTTATGCCATTTGGGTTATGTAACGCCCCAGCCACGTTCGAAAGAATGATGGATAGTATCCTTAAAGGGATGAAGTGGAAGCACTGTCTATGTTATCTAGATGATGTCATTGTCTACGCTGCCTCTTTCGAAGAACATCTTTTGAGATTGAGGATGGTGCTTCAGTGCATACGAGATGCTGGTTTGACACTGAACCATAAAAAGTGTCGTTTTGTTCAAAGAAGCCTTAAGATTCTTGGTCACTTAGTGGACAAAGATGGAATTCGTCCAGATCCAGGGAAGGTCGAAGCAGTTCTAGAATTTCCAACCCCCCAAACCGTTACGCAAGTTAGAAGCTTTTTAGGGATCTGCTCTTATTATCGCCGATTTGTCCATAATTTTGCCGACATCGCCAGGCCGTTGCACGAATTATTGAAGCAAGATGTTAAATTTGTATGGAAAGAAGAACATCAATCAGCATTCATCCGTTTAAAATCACTGCTGACGAGATATCCTGTGCTTGGCTTCTTTTAACCAGAAGCTAAAACCTTAATACATACTGACGCCAGTGGATATGGCATTGGTGCTATTCTCGTACAAATACAGAGTGGGTTTGAAAGGCCTATTGCTTATGCATCCCGATCACTTTCAACATCCGAGAAAAATTATTCGACTACAGAGAAGGAATGTTTAGCAGTTATTTGGGCGATAAGTAAATTCCGACCCTATATCTTTGGCCACCCATTTACAGTGGTAACAGATCACCACTCTTTATGCTGGTTGGCGAATCTAAAAGATCCATCTGGGCGATTAGCAAGGTGGGCTTTGCGTCTTCAAGAGTACGATGTGGAAATAGTTTTCAAGACCGGAAGAAAGCACCAGGATGCTGATTGCTTATCGAGGAGCCCACTGCTTAAAATTGAAGAAGAGCCCACTGAAGATATACCATTCCTTAATACCATTACCAATTTCGAAAGTGAGCAAAGTAAAGACCCTGATGTAGCAAATATTCGAGACGAAATGATTAGAAAGAGAGACTTCTCAAAGTTTAAAGAAATTAGTGGAATTTTATACAGAAAAAACTACGATCCTTTAGGAAAGCAGTGGTTATTGTTCATACGAAACATCTTAGAGGGGACGTATTAAAAAGCCTTCACGATGCACCGACAGCGGGTCATTTAGGGTTTGCCAAAACGTACGACCGAATCAGACGGAAGTATTTCTGGCCTGGCCTATACCGCAGTGTCCGACGCTATATATGTGTCTCATTGTCGAGAGTGTCAAAGGCGAAAATCTCAACCTCAGCGACCTCCAGGATTGCTTCATCCAATATTGCAGGGGATATCCGTTTGCTAAAATAGGGATAGATTTACTTGGAAGATTTCCTCTAACAAAGCAAGGAATAGATGGATAATTGTCTGTACAGATTATCTCACTCGATTTACTATCACAAAGGCCCTACCAAGCGGTGAAGCCACGGAAATAGCCAAATTTCTGGTTGAAGACGTTATACTGAAACATGGATCACCAAGGGAAATCATCAGCGATAGAGGGCGATCATTTTTGTCGAATCTCGTTAAAGAAGTAAATAATTTATGCTTGACTCATCATTTGCTAACTACTGCATATCACCCTCAGACAAATGGCCTCACGGAAAGGTTCAATAAAACACTCGCTGACATGCTGGCCATGTATGTCGATGTTGACCAAAAGAATTGGGACAACATACTTCCATTTGTCACCTTTGCATATAACACCGCAAAGCAGGAGACGACAGGTTTCAGTCCATTTTTCCTTGTTCATGGACGTGATGTGGATACTCTACTAGATGCCATTTTGCCCTTTCTTCCCGATGAATCAGCGAATGATTACGTTCAAAACCTGATAATGAAGGCCGAAGAAGCTAGACAACTAGCAAAAATACATCTAACAAAAGCACAAGACAAAGACAAATGCCGTTATGATGAAAGACATCGGATAGTGAATTACAAAGAGGGAGACCTGGTTTGGATATTTACTCCAATCCGCAAAGTTGGATTATCTGAGAAATTGTTAAAGCGATACTTTGGACACTATAGGGTGAGAAAAAGGTTATCCGAAGTGACTTATGAAGTGGAACCTTGTGATAGTATGCGCACCAAACGAAAATTAAGAGACGTGGTACATGTTCTGCGAATGAAACCTTATAAAGACCCTGACCTTCAGCTAGAAGATATTGAACAAGAAAAGTTACCAACGGAACCAGTCCGGACTGTTTTTGACAAAAGGAACCCTAAACAAGTTTACTTTGGACCTATTACAAGAAGCCGTTCGAAACAACTACAGCGGGTCGCTGTGTCTCCTAAGGAGGGAGAAATGTCACAAACTGATACGCTCTGAGTGGCCGAACGGTTAGAGCACTGCTCTACAATGCAAGTGGCTGGGGTTCGAGCCTCCCAGATATTTGTTTGTTAAATTCAATCATGACTTTCATTATTTACTATTATGGTCATTTGCAAATTATGTAAATTGAATTTATGTTAATCTTTCCCCTGGTGGTTATTCTAGAACCCTCCACCAGGTTTATAAAAGTACTGCAGCTGGATAGGTCTTCAGTTGTGGTGCTGCCGTGTAAAACACTACGACAAAATAAATTGTGTATTGGATAACATCGCCTTATTCCTTCTACGTGACACTATAAATAGATCCAGAACTAGTCGCAGTCATAATATCCAAGTACAAATATATTTATTTATCCGCATTATAACTTGAATTAAACTGCACGCCTATATCAATGACAGTTAAGTCTACAGTAATCTCAATTTGCAAAGAACAAAAAGAAATTCCCAAACAATCCTCTGCAAACATCACAAACAATCCTCTGAAATATTTTAAAAGATATTCCCTTCCAAAATTCAACACAGCCAACCAAAGATGAATTAGAAAGAAGGGGGGGGGGGCAGCAAACAATCCAATGCAAACCTCCCATTCACTCGCCAGATAAAATTACCAACAATCGGACATACCCAAGTTGTCCCTACAGTACATTAGGATCGTATGATTCGATTGCAGATGTCAACTTGACAGTTATTAAGCAATTGTTATTAAGCTTCGATGGAAGCTCAGAATCCGAGTTTCTCTTCCGAAAATGGTAATCAATAAAGGGGACAAAGCATCATTCATTAAGCTCTGAGCTCGAGTATGGTAATCAGACGAGAACATGAGACAGGCGCTCTATGACGCTTCAATGAGCAAGTTCTATGTCATATTTCAGAGACAGAGAATGCGTACAAGTCGTAAACTTAAACTGGGGTATGATAAGTCCTTATTGGTTATGTTATTTAAGAAGTGAATGTAATTTGTGAAATTCGGATATCCCCTTAAAATGTTTTTAATGAAATTATAAAATATTGATAGGTTTTAGTGAATATTAAGCGATATGTATCAGATATTGAACGAAATATAAACGATTACTGATGACTCTATTTTTCAATTCCTACTATTAGCTCACTCTCTCCCAACATATATATATTTATTTATGTACCATTTTCAAATTTTCAATCGTTAACAAAATACTTTATTCATCCAATCAAGTTCAAATAAATTTTTAAATTTGTAGCGGATGACAATTGATGTAAACACAGTTTTTTCAAATATTAAGTCATTAATTACCGGTTAATTAATTAAATTACTTACCGGTTTTCGACGCCAACTTAGATTCGTCTCCATTGTTGTAACAATGTTAAAACAATGACAAAAGTTGGCGTTGTAAACCGGTTTTTCAGCCAAACTAGCCGAACCGGGTATGCATTGTTACAACAATGCATACAACAAATGATGCTCTTTTTTCAATTCCTACTATTTGTACACTCTCTCCTTATATATATATATATATCTTGTTCGAAGCTTCAATCGTTAATAAAATACTTTCTATTCATCCTTTCAAAGTAGGAATTGACATAAATTTTTTTTTATATTACTTGTTTTTTTTAGGCTGTCTTCGCATAATGTTAAAGAATAGGACTCGAATTCGGACTATTTTTTTTCAGATATAAAAATACTCGAAGATTAATATTGAATTTTGGCTTCACTATCTAATAGAGAACCTCTTATTTTATCACACCACTCATTTTTAATCGATTTGACACATTTTCTGGTCTAAAATGTGTTCCGAATATTTTTCCTTTACCGTAATGCTAAATGAGATATCCTTTTACTTGTTGAGAGGAAAAATTAATTATTTATGGAATATCTTTAAATTTTAACAACGCTATATTGTAAGCAAATGTATGAATTACAATGCTGCGAATTTTTGTGAAAATTGAGTCATTTTTCTGCCTGAAAATGTGCTCCGCGTTTAGTTTAGAAACTCATACATTTAGCGAAAACACCCTTAAAAGAGGAGGAAATCCAAACGTTTCAAAAGAAAAACGTGTTGCGTGGGATTTAATCTGAAACTAATATATAGTAAAAGCATATCCACAAAAGTGAATAGTTAAAATGTATATTTTAGAAAATATGAGGAAAGTAAGGGAAATCCAAGAGAAAACTTAAATTTTGAATTTAAATATTTACATATTATATAATAATAATAATTCACCTTTAAATTTTCTCTTGAGGGATTGTATTTAATTTATAATGGTCTTGAGCCCACCAAGACTTGGCATTATAATTATTTTTTTTTGTGTAACCACCTAACGGGAAATATCCTTTAAAGATAACTTTACTTTTTAATAAAAACATGGTAAAATATTAAGTGTCAATCGTATTATCGCCTTTTAAACGTATTGCTATAATGTTAATTCGTATCATCACTTCTAAACGTATTGCTTTATAAAAATAAAACAATATTTAGCAGTTAAACATAAATAATTTTTTTTCAACATGCACGAGTCTTTTTTTTTTATGCACGAGACTTTTTTTCCAGAAAAATTAGACAATTGTTTATATTATGGTAAGAAATTGTTATCACACACACACACCCGTTTCTCACATAAAGCGAGAAAACACTTTGTTTTATTTCTGCTAACCACACGTGTATTCGTTTTAATGGTTGCACCTTAATCTTTTAGTCGCCAGATCTGGAAATGATATATGGGATTAGTCGCCAAATCGGAAAATGGTGTATGCAAAAAGTCGTCAAATCTGGAAGTGGTTTATGGAATAAGTCACCAAATCTTAAAATGGTATGTGCAAAAAGTCACCAAATCTGGAAGTGGGATATGACATTGGCGCAAATATGGATATCGTTATTCTTGATGTCCTGATAAGGACAATGGAACAAAACTATTAAATTATTGTATTGCATCGGTCTTGAACAAGTGAGAAAGATCTCGAATTAATCTGACCTTTTAAAACGGGTAAAATTCGAAATCCAAGATTCCGTTACATGCAAGTGAAACTTATAAAAGCTTGTAAAAAACTGACACGTTAGCAGTCTTTTTCAAAACAAGATGATGTAATATTGTATCATTCACGTATTCTGACTAATTACAAAAGTTTTTACCATAAATTATACGAATCTAAAAGCTTCCTGTTGAGAAAACTACAAAAGCTGGGATCTTTGGAGCGAGCAAAGAATGTTTGTTTAACGTCTTTAATGTCCGCGTATCTTTATGTTGTGTATGTTTTAATTAAATAAAAAAATGTGCAATTAAAATAACAAGAATTCTTGTCCATCCTTCAATGGTTACAACAAATTAAAAATTTTACCTTAAAACAAGTGAAATCTTTTCATATATGTTAATTTTTGAAAAGAAAAGAATAAAGTACTTAACTTTTATATATACTTATGGTTAAAATAATTTTAGAAGTTGATCAGTTTCATATAAAATATTTGCAGAAAGTTTCTTCAAAATAATTTTTTTGAATATAAATGTGTTCTTTGATACATTTATAAATTCATTAGATAATTCCATCATTATTCAGTAAAAAATTCAGATTGTTAAATTAACTGAAATCTAAGAAATGTTTACATGGAAAAGAATTATCTCGGAGTGCATATAAAATAAGATGAAATTTTCAAGAGCTTTAAAATGAAGCAATACGACATATTTTTTTCAGTTTTTTTTTTCAGATTATATACACTATTTCCTTAAACATAGCAAATAAATAAATAAAAAAATAAAATAAAAACTGCCAAAATTACAATAGTATAACAATAAAAAAGGCAATCACAAATTTGTAGTCTTTTGATATTTTGATGAGGGAGACAGACAAATTTAAATTAAAATTGTAGGGAAAAAACATGCATTTTTTAAAAGCAAAATTTGAAATACAGTTTATTTTTATAATTTTAAAGTAAAAAGTGAATTTCTTAAAAAATAAATAATATTGATAAAGCACAGAACTTAATAGTGGAGAAAAGTATTTGAACTATAAAATCAGTAGCAGAAAAAAAAAATCGCTTTTTACAGGGGATACTTTTGAAAAGAATCCTTACTTTTTGGGATCTATTTGGAAATGAATGAAATGTAATACATTTTATATATATATATTTCACTAAAACAGGGGATTTGTATTATTCGAATAACAACACAATAAACAACATATGTTTTTTCCAAATAGCGAAAGATAACTCATTTCTTTTTTGCAAATGAATGCGGTATAATTCTTTGTTGCTTTATCACTCGTTAGTTTTAGCGCTTTAGGGAAAAACCTATTCACACAACGGTCTCCAAGGGAAAGAAACACGTGTTTCCTTTAGAAGTACATACACAACTTATCAGCGCTTCTAAAAAAGATCGCAAAACGACTAAAGCAAGCAGCAGTGAAAAGAATTAGTGGAAAAAAAGGAAACTAAAGAGTTCCGGATAAGATGTTAGACAAATAACATATTGGAACGCACAGAGTGGAATCAAATACTGCAGAAAGAAGACGAGTAAATATAGAGAGACATAAAGTAAAGGGAGGAAAAAACGAGATAAGTCGAAAAGTGAATTACATGTTCCGTTGGTTTACAATTTTCTTTCTTTTTTTTGTTTTGTTTTTGTTTGAGGCTTGCTTACTTAATCAAAAACAAGCGGTTTTTAGATACTTCGGAGCTGTCGTTCAATTAAAGTTAAATTTTTTTCCCTTTAGATTTTGCACAATTTTAATATGATTGTTTAGGAAATAGACGGCGCTGATTCAACAGCGGTGTTGAAAAATTGTATCCCCAATAGTGAGGGGAACAGATGTGTATGACTAATGTAACCAGACGTCCCGTTTTGAACGGGACTTTTTTTAATTACGAATTCAGGTGTCCCCGAAATGAACTCTGGGACGCAAAATTGTCCCGTTTTCGGAAACCGCGCGAAGCTGTTTGGAAACCTGTATTGAAACTTGAAGGTCAGACTGTATCGGCAACTGAAGCTGCAAAAGAAATCAATCAACTAAAAGACAATTTGACTCAGAAAGAGACCAATCAGTCTCTTCCACTTACGGTGCGTCAATTAATGGTGAAATCAAAAGATAATGGTACTGATATAGATGAAGATTTTGTGAAAAGGACGGCTAAAGAATTTTATAAAACAAGACGTAAATATCTGGAGCAGTGGACTTGCTTTCTTACCAAAGAAATGGAGATATTTTATTGGGCAGATTTAAAAAAGGTCCCCGCATGGGAAGACGTTCAAAAATCTCTGGATGTATTAATTGAAAAGGAGTATATTGACTGTAATAAAGATACAGAAGTTTTTGATTAATTTTCATTAATTTCTAACTACATTACATCACAAAAAGTAACCGAATGAAATAATCTAAATGTTTTCACGGAAATTCGTTGGGTGGAAGTATTCAAACACTTTCACGCCAACAATCCACAGCATAAAAACTTTTCTATTTTAATTGAATATATTTTATGTTTGCTTGCTACAAATGCTCCAGTAGAAAAAGTATTTTCTATGATGAACAAATATTGTGGACATCTGAGAAAACCCAGTTACAAATTTCAGTTCTAAAGGCGATGTTAATAATTAAGGTGAATATAAAAAAAACGCGCAAAGAGTTTCATTCTTACTTAAAATCTTCACCATCTGTATTAAAGCAAATTTGTTCCTCTGATAAATATAAATATAACTAAACATTTTGGGTATAATTTTTAATTCGTAACTTTTAAGCTTACTAAATTTTTCTGAATAAATAACTTTAAAAAAGTGGTTTTGTTTTCATTGTATACCTGTTAGTTGACCTAAATAAAACAATGCCCCGTTTTGAGTCAAGAAATAAATGGTCACGTTATGTATGATAGGAGAGTATGAGATTCCGAAAGTAAAGTTTGTAAGGTTCTTATGAGGTAGTTAAGTTTTAGTAGATGTAAAATATAGTTATTTGTTATTAATGAGAGGAAGTTATTTTAGATAGTGTGATACTATCAGCACCAATTATAAATGCAAATAATTTAGTCACATGCATTGGAAACAAGTTATTTGTATACCATGGTATAATATAATTAATAAATACAGGGTGTCCCAGGATTATTGGGACAAACTTTATGGGGACATCGAAAGGATTCAGATTTGCATAGCAACCCATGGTCGGAAACGTTTTCCTTCGGCGCTAGGTGGTGCTGTGCACAAGATCATTGGAGGAAACAGATCTGCATTGCCACAGTCATTTGAGCTGTCATCTCTCGCAAAGCAGTATGGAACATTTTATGAACACCGAGCTATGCACTTAATATACGGATTGGCAGAAGGCAATGCACGAGCAACAGAAAGATTGCATCGTGAAAGATACCCACAGAGCAATAGTGCACACAAGAATTTTTCAAGAGAAGGGGACAAGGGTCGAAAGTTTACCTTTCTCATATCAAACCACAATACGCCATCAAACATTCTTTAGATTGTGTCGATTGTCGGGAACAAAAAAACAATAATAAATTATTGAATAAATAATTAGCATTAATTAATAAAATTATTAGAAACAAATACTTTACTAAATTTTACGTACTGTACACATAGGATTATAATAAACTGAAAAAAAAAACAAGGGTTATGGGGTTCCGGACCAGGGATTCCCCCCTCCCTTGTGTGCGCCACTGCCACAGAGAGATGCACCAGACCGCCGTATGTTACAATTTGTGTGAATATGGATCATTACGAGGTAATAGGCACAGCACGGGCGGGACACCCCCGAGTGAATTGAACTCTCAGCATTGCCCACTTTTGTCAAATAAATTTCAGATGATCTAAGTCTTTTATCTCTTTGTTTCTTGTACCTGTTCACTTAGCCATGACGTTTCCGATCATGGATTGCTAAATCCTTGTGATGCCCTCTTCCCTTAAAGTTTGCCCAAATATACCGGGGCACCCTGTATATTTCAATGTATTAGAGTAGCAGCGATTTATTTTAATTTTATTTCAAGAGCATCTTGTAGTGTAACTAGATATTATAGTAATGGCATTAACTAAAGTTCCATAAAAGAATAGTATCGAATATTTCGAGAAATTAATAAAATTTATCACTGATGAAATTTCAAGTAAAATTACAAGATGTATTCTTTAGCAAGCTATTAAAAATTTATCAAAAATTATGGTTGTTGCAAGAAATCGCAATTTTTCAATATTTCGTCAAAATATTAAAGGTGAAATAATATAGAAAAACAACTGTAGAACGAAATTATAATTACATAAAAAAATGCTTCACTCATAAAAATCATTAAAGATGTAGAGACCAGAGATTAAATTGTTGCATAAAACCACAATTGTAGAAAGATTCATTCTTTTTACACTCATGTCCATAAATTAAGGATAATGAAGTTCAGGGAAAGAAAGAGACAGAAGCAAAACAAATTTGACTTATTTGTAAAGTCTATTTATTAAAAAAAAGGTAAAGAGCAAAAAAAAAAATGCTATATGTTTGACATAATTAATAAAAATTGCGATTTTTACTCCCAGGAGCAAATTTCAAAAAAGAACCTATTTACAAAAAACAGTATAACATGATTAGTATGATGGTTACTACAGGCCTTGCAACGCCTACGCATGCTGAGTATCAAATTATCAATCTAATCTTGGGGGATATTACACCACTCATCAAGCAATGCCCTCCGAAGTTCCGGTAGACAGGTAGGAGAGGCTTGACGGGCAGCAAATCGTCGGCCAAGCATATCCCACACATGCGCTATTGGATTCAAGTCCGGTGAGTATGCTGGCCAATCCATACGGGTGATATCCTCCAATTGAAGGCATTCGTCTACAATGTTTACACGGTGAGGACGGGCGTTGTCATCCATAAACAGAAATTAAGCACCCATGGCGCCCCGAAACAAACGTACATGTAGTTCCAGAATGACATCCCGATAGATGTGGCCTGACATCGTTACTTTCTAAACATGCAGGTCAGTTCTGGAACCAAGAACAATTCCTCCCCGAACGAGCCATCCTGCACCACCGTAACGGTGTCGCTCAATGATGTGTCTTGGTGGTAACGGGTACCTGGCGCTCTCCATATGAAAGTCCGGCGAGAATCAGACTGCAAACTAAACCTGGACTCGTCGGAAAACATCACACAAGACCACTGTTGCGGTGTCCACAATGCATGCTCTCTACTTCAGGTTAATCGCATGCGACAGTGAGTTGCGGTAAGGGTAACACATCTGACAGGCCTACGAGCATATAGACCAATGTGCCCTAAGCGTCTGTACACGGTCTGCCTTGAAGCTGTCGTACCGGTAGCTGAAGAGAGCTGATGAGATAGGTCTGATGCTGCACTCCGTCTGTTTCTTTTGGCAGTAACTTCCAAATACCGGTCCTCATTCGGCGTTGTAACTCGGGGGCGACCTGTGTTGTAACATCTCTCACATTACCACCATCTTGGAATCATTGGAGATGACACTCTGGGCGATTCCAAGTTCCTCGGATACTTCCAGCTGGGTACGTCCACATTCCAGTCGTCCGATAATTCTACCACGTAAAAATCATCCAAATGCTTCCTTTGTGCCATAACTATGCGGTTATTGCACTGAAAGGCTTTGAAAGCGCTTGTGAACAATTTTACTTCTTTGCCACAATTCCTTATATACCCCTCTCTTACACTCGTCATTGTGACGTACTATCCGCGCCATCTGGTGGTTTCCTGTAATTTGCATATTCTTCTTCAAGATGTGTGTGATAATTCTACAGGTGAAATTTTTATTTTAGAGTTCAATTTCTGTGTGATTCTGAATTATCCTTAATTTATGGACATGAGTGTAATTATAGCATTATACGTTAAATATTTTTTTTAAAAAAATTCCAAAGAAACCACATAGTTGCACGAAATCATAATTGTTGAATAAATTATTTATTATTACAGATTATCTAACACTAATTATTTCATCAAATTATTATTAAAAAAGGATAAATTTTTTTAAAAAAAAATCTTGAAATATGCGAAATATTTTGCACTTTACTATGGAGGAAGTTTTCTTGTAATATATTTAAGAATATCTGATGGAAAAAAAAACCAAAACCAATGAATATCATTTTCTTCAAAAACAGAATTTATACTTTTTTGAACATTTGGATAATGTGAGGATTGTGTTAATAGTTACATTGACACAAAGATTGTGGTTATAATAATAAACCCAATAATAAAAATGAAAATTATCGATTTACTACTGAAAAATAGAACAATCTGCACATTAACTACTGTGTGATCAGTTAAAGAGCAGAAATTAGTTAATATGCACATTAACTACTGCGTAATCAGTTAAAGAGCAGAAATTAGTTAATCTGCACATTAACTACTGTGTGATCAGTTAAAGAGCAGAAATTAGTTAATATGCACATTAACTACTGCGTAATCCGTTAAAGTGCATAAATTTGTTAATCTGCATATTAACTACTGTGCGATCCGTTTATATATAAGTGCGGAAAATTATTTTATTTCTCAAACTACTTAGACAATCTGCGAATCACCTACTAAGCACTCGTTAAACTGAAAATAAGATATTTGGTGAAACAACTGCAACGTTTCTGTACACTTAGTTAAATTTTGTTTATTTATTTTTGGTTATCAAAAGAAGCACAGTTATATCGGTATGTGCATACCTATTGTATGCGCATACCGATAATTTAATTTGTAATATTGGAACTTACAACATTTGTTTCTAGAAGATGCTGGTCGTCGTAATTAAATCATTTATAAATTAACTTAAGATGTCTTTTATCGAATACCCTTACTGTCTGTGTCCTCATGTTTTTAAATGTTTAGACTGAACTGTTCTGGGATGAGTCAACATTCAATCAAAAACAAACTTTTAAACTTTAAGGACATGGTAACCACCGCTCTAACGTGTAGATTGCCTACTTAAAACGTGCACTTTAACGATGCAAATCAGTTAATCTACAGATTACCTAGGTGATCTGCACCTGCTTCAAGGGTAACTAATACATGAATAGCAGCTTTAATTTAAAAAAAAATGAAAAAGAAAAATACATACATGATTACTTTCACGAAATGCTTAAAAGTATTTAAAAAAAACTCTTACATGTTGTGCTATAAGATACATTTGTAAAATTAAGCAAAAATAAATCTTGCCAAGAATTTTTTAAAAAAAAAATTCATTTAAAGTTTTGTAACTCAAATAAAATTTAAAACAATTCTTCAACATTACTTATTCAGCTCCAGTAGAACACTTAATCCGCACAATTATATGCAACAATGGAAGAAAATGAAAAATTTTACTGCCACGTTATCGTTTTCTTTCTGCCCTGAAGGCAGGAATGAATCTCCAAGATTTTTTAAAAAAAGGGAAGGGGGAACGTGTCATAAGTCTTCCGAAAAGACAACACAACCTTTCAAGCACCACCACGCTCTTTCCAAAAATAAAAAAAGTGTTCATCAAGCAGGGGAGTTTTGACAGCGACGGAAAATCCCTGTGATAAAGTAGTGGGGGAAAAAACACCAACATTAAAAGGCAAGCGTCTGCAGGACTAGATAGATTGTCGCAAATTCAAGAAAGATTACAGAGTCTTGCAAAAGATATAAAAAATAACAAGGCCAGCCAATGATAAAGCTCTAAAGGACCTCTAAGGACACGTGATTACCCCACAGAAGCACGAGTAATCACATCCGAGGTGGAATTACTGTTGGAGTAATAACAACGCACGCACCGAGTTGAGGTGGAGATTCAGAAAAATCAATATGTGGTGGTTGTATTGCTTGCCGAGTGCCTTGAGGGCAGGATGCCAGGATGCTTTACAAGGGGAAGAAGGTGTTACTTGTTGTATACTGCTATCTACTCTTTTCAGGTGGTAAATGTGAGGAAAAGTGCCAATAAAAAGCAACAAATTGTGGGCGCATGTGTGTAGGCGTGGAAGGATTGGGAGATAGTATCTAAAGATTTAGACAGATTTCACTTCAATTAAAATTTAAGGATACGGTGATCCGAGTTTTATTTTGTTGATATTCTTTGGAGTGTAGTTCTCTATAACATAATGATGCGAGGAATATTTTTCAAAAAAGAAAATATGGTAGGACAATTTTATAATTTAAAAAAATTAAAATGAGGCATTTATTGAGGTAAAATGTTATACAAATTCTCAAATAATACTAACTTCTTATTAAGTTTTATTATTTATTAATTTATTTTTGCTTTTGTGAATTTTGATTGTGCTTATAGTGCTTATGTGCATCGGATTAGTAAAAAATTCATTAGATTCATCAAGTTTTTTTTCCCAGAAATAATCTTAAAAGTGTGTAAAGTATGGATTCCGGTAAAAAGGGCAACCGGTATAGGTGCATTTATAAGAAATATTATTTAAACAGATACGTTAATCAATCAACATCGCGATTGAAATCAAGAATTTTGGGGTGACAGACATTTTAAATTTAGAATCACGGTCAATTAATGACAATGTTTGTAGCATGATTCGAATTAATATCGCAGTAAAGTCAAACAAAGAATATTTGCAACGGACCTGGTTATTTTAAGCTTTAATCAAGTAACAATCACGGTGCCTGACATCCTACTTCCACACTACGTCAAGGGTTTTGCACTTTATAAGGAGAAAAAAAACCCTAAGTGGCTCACTTTACTTTTATGCGAGAACTCAGGGTACAGTTTAATTTGACGTGTAGAATATCTTAAGATCCAGATTAATTTCGAACTTTCTGAGCCACCTGTTACGAAACTACAGCGCCAGGAGAGCTATTGGGGCTCCACATTAATTTAAGTTAAACACGCAATGTTTCTGAAGGTATATAAAATCATATAATTCTAAAAATACCATAGGTGAAATTTAATAGTCACATAATAGGGAAAATAATGAATGTTTCGGTGCAATATCTCAAAATATAGTATACACCAGTGAGATTGTATCTTGAAAATGACAAAACAGTTTGTAAACAAGCTTATTTGTCGTTAATAAAGAAATTCTTGCTAACAATGAAGAATTCATTTAATAACTTATGAATGACGTAATTCACATAGACTTTCAATGAATTTAAAATGTTTCGTTCTGGTTAATACCATATTTTTAAACATCAAACCATAATCGCTAATTTCATGGAAAAAGCATGAAATATAAATTTATTATTTTCAAGTATGGCTTCTTTAGTTCACACTGTATTTATGATTATTTCCACCCCTCCTCTTTTTTTTAGTTTACATGTACTGTTTTACACGTACAAACAGAGTGGCATAAGAATAACTATACGAATTAAAAAATATCTTTTCATTATCAATCAGTTTTTAGCCCTCAGTATTTCGAAGAACTCATTTCATTACTTCAAGCCCCTTCGACTCATTTCATTACTGCAACAAGTGTTCATTCATTTACCCATTTCATTACTGTAACAAGTGTTCATTCATTTACCCATTTCATTACTGTAACAAGTGTTCATTCATTTACCCATTTCATTACTGTAACAAGTGTTAAAATACCTATGCCATTCCTTCAACAAGTGTTCATCATTTTACTTAATTTTATTACTTCAACAAGCTCATTTGGTACCGCAAATCGTTTATATAAAAAAATGCATCAACAATGTAAAATGTAAACACATTAGAGAAGACATTAAGAATAATTGAACACTATTTAAAAATTAAACATTCGAAGAATTACTCTTCAATAACAAAACAATATGCACAAATGCAAAATTTTACTACATGATTATAAAACCATTAGAGATAAAAAAAATTCTTAACACCCAAAAATAGCAAAATAATTCGCATCAACGCACAATCTAAGTCAATTTAATTTTAGTTCCCATAATAAATTTAAAGATTCCTTTCATCTCGCCCTCCAGCTGCTTAGAGTAGATTTTGATGAGGATAGGGAACGACCACTAATCCTCACTAATTGGAAACACGGCAAAGTTTGGATTATTGAATCAAGTGAGGATTACGGAGTATACAGATGGGATCTATTTTTAAAGCGGAGACAGGAGGCTGTTTTCGCTTAGTGTTAAAGAATCGGATCCAAATTTGAAATGTTTAAGCATAATATTTTTGTATTAATAAAAATTATGATTTGTCTAACGTTTTCATCTATGAAATTTAGAGATTCCACAATTATTAGTTTATCATTCCAACATCAGAAACAAACTCATACGACACTAAAAATAATAACAGGAAATTAACATGTAAAACTAGTTTTCGAATAATGCATTGTACTAAGAATATACAAACATATGTTGCTATCTACAATTATATTTCAGTATAAGGAAATTTTTACATTAAAAAAAAACATTCAAATTTTGGATTCTCTACTCAGACTAAGATATCGATTACGAAGTTCCTATAATGTGTGGAAGTAAATATTATGAAAACATAATTACTGAATTTAAAATTTATTTAATATTAAAATTTCAAGAAAGATTAACTGTTAAAAATAGTCTGCAAACAACTAAGGATCAGTATTTCATAGTTTATGTTCGGGAAGCGGTGATTGATCCAAATTATTCGCTAGGAAGAAAAAGCCAAGAATTCAATTTTCTCCAAATTTACGAAGTATTTAATGGATTTAAAAATAATGACAAATGTTGTTGCATTATTTTAACTTTTTGTTCATATTTTTGGGTTATTCTGATTGGTTGAGCAGTTAAAGATTAATCTCGGTTAACCAATGAATGAGTTCTTATTCTCCAACGTTACAACTTTAATGTATTTGCATGTATAATGGATAAGCAACACGGTATTATTAAAGATCTCTACGTACTTTTTTACAATGATATCAAATAATCCAACGATCAAGCGATTTAGTAATGTGCAGAAATAAGAATGAAATCTTATACGATAATGTACAATAAAGATGTGGCTACGATGATTGACAATAAGAAAGAGAGAGAAATCTGATTGCATTCAAAATTAATCTTAAGAATATAAGCTTTCAATAGACAAAAAAAAAAAAAAAAAAAAAAAAAAAACCGAGTTTCTAATCATGGTTTCCAGTTTTCTTAGGTTAACGTGCACGTTCACCACGGTCCATGCACATACAAGGATGACACTTGACCATACAAATTTTCTCCGAACTTACGAAGCATTTAATGGATTTAAAAATAATGACAAATGTTGTTGCATTATTTTAACTTTTTTTTCATATTTTTGGGTTATTAAAATTTGCAAAAGAGTTGAACGAGTTCTTCACAAATCTTCCCATCAAATTCAGACCCCACCCCCTTTATATGTGTAATTTAATATGAAATAATACAAACATTTCAGTAAAAACGGGTTATTTTTAAAAATATAACTGTATTAATGGTCTCTATAGAATTAAATATTAAATAACAAGTAATATGAAGGAAAAAAAAAAGAAATTGTACGCAAAAAGAAATTCAAACCTCATTATACGTACACAAATAAGATTTTCTGTTAGCGCCTGAACAAAAATAGCAATAGCTGCAAGAAACGGGAAAATAAAAAATGTTTTATTTCTACATAGCTTGCGGAGATAAGGAAAAAACTTAGTAAAACTGCAAAAACGATGTGAGCGAAAAGTTCAGGGGGAAAAAAAGGGGGAAATGGCAAAAGGGCATTTTTTTTTTCTTTACTGAACTTCATATTGATCGTGCCGACAGCCACACCTGTTCAGGTTGCTTGTAATCTTGAAGAGAAGCTTTCAGTAATAGTTCTAAAAAAAAGGAACAGGAGAACTTAACATGGAGAAGATTAGGCTTCATTTATTTCCGAAGACTTCTACATTTTGTTTACTTGGGGAAAAAAATTCTGAAATATTGAGTCATTTCGGAACTGAATGGAGGTATTTTTCCCCCCTTTGCTAGAGTGCTGCGCTCTGAATAAAATTTTCCCGAAGTTCTCTGGAAATAGACTAAAAGGGAAAAAAAAGCCGTTTATGATATAGAGTTTGTTTGAAAAGTTTGAATTTCTAGAAAAATAAGTTTTAAAAATTTTGAAAGACATACATAAATAATTGAATTTTAATGGAAGGATTTTTAAAACATTTTTGTTGAAATCAAAAACCTTGCCAATATGGGGGATGGGATTTCTGTATCTTTTGAAAACAAAGTTAAAATATAGTTAAATCTAACTTTAAAAACATTTATTTTAAATAAAATTAAAAGTAGGGAAATTATGCGAATTAAACGTGGATGAAAATTCCGAAGAAATGGCATATATATATATTAAAAGGATATTTTTTGATTAATATATATATGTGTGTGTCAATTCGTACCAATGTTTATTTTCAATAACCTTGTATTAGTCTTATGTTTCTTTTCAATTTTATTACCCTAGTACAGAAATAAAACAAGAAATAATGTAATTTTTTAAAAAAAAATTTATAGATAGTGATTTTGAATTAATATTGTTATAATTTGTTTATTTTACGATCTGTTCTATTTAAAAATAAAATGAGTTGTAAAATAAAGTACATTCATTAAATGGTTGGTTTCATTGGTACAGGGACCTGTTTTGCAATTATATCATATTGTATTATCAATAATCTTGTAAAAATTATTATTAAGCATATATCTGCTCTATATCATGTAAAAAATTATTAAATTTCGAGAGAGCTCAGGTTCCTCCTTCTGGGGAGGAAACTGGGCTTAAAAATTACATAGCGGCGATAGGTATTCTACCTATATGGTGCCACACTTGAGACTGATTCCAACTCCTGGAGAATATACTAGGTCTGCAATGGTAGTCCACAGCACCATTAGAAATAAAAGTAACCATTAAGTTTTACATATTTCATCAGGTAAATAATTTATTTAACTATATTTGATCTAGACATAAGGTATTGATAGATTATAATCAGTACATTTGAATCTCGTAATTTTTATCCCCGATCAAGTCACAAAGAGTTCCTGTGGTGTGACCTAACATTCCAAACATAAAATCGAGCTTCTACACGATGGGTCTTTAGCGGCATAAGGACTCGAACCCACGTCTCGACAGAAGCAACCCCGTCCGAGAATTCACGAACTTGATCACTCGGTTATCGCAGTGGTTCTAACGAACTTGAGGGAAAGGGAGGAAGAAAGACAATAGTAGGGTGAAAAAGGGGAAAGATCAAGGAACTCTGGAGATGCGTCAGGTTTATTTACCAAGGAGTAAATCCCAAGAGACCGAGGAAAGATTCACCCGCATTTAAACTTCTGAAGAAAAGATAATTTAAAAATAAAACATATAAAGAAATTTACTTAGCAAGAAGTAAAGCATAAAAAATAAAACCAAGTAATTGTGAAAAAAAAACATGCATAAAGGCTATGTAACTAAATATGCAGCACATAGAATGGAAACGTAGGGTGTTGAAAGAAACCACAGCTATTAAGTGTGCGAAAATTAAGCATTGCACCACAATTAAGAAATCTGAAATACAAATTTTATACGACACTCTTTAATTGTAGGAATTTAAATAAATTAGAGAATCAAGTTGAGACTAGAATTAAAGCAATTTTCAAATGAGGAAGGAAGGAATTTTTCATCGGAAAAATCATTGCTTTAATAGATGACTTATTGAACTTATCTTGCTTCAAAATAATCTTAATAAATCTTATGAAAAATTTAAAACCTTACACAAAAATTTGATTTGCATCAACTTTTACGAATTTTTACATTTGAAATCGTATTCAATTTAAAAGGGAAAAAATGAAAGGAAAAACAAATTTTTAACTATGTTTTTATAGAAATGAATTTTTTCTGATAAATAATATTTTTTTCAATAAAAATATTTTTAGAAGACAATAAAAAAAAAAAACTAATTATTTGCGAAATTTCAAAAGAAATCAATCCAAAACTATGACAAGTTGAGAAACTAAAAAAAATTTTTTTTAAGTTAACTTTTCGTCGCACATTGTTATAATTTCGAGATAATAAGAAAAAAGCTTTCTAAAAGCTTCTAAAATTTTCTTGTAAAGTTTTAAGATCCGAAAAAAAAAGAAAGAAAAAGAAAAGAGGCAAGAAAATACATTTTTTAAAGATAAACTTAAAATACTATACTAATAGAAAAGAAAAAAAAACAACTTCAGAGAGTATAATAAAACTAAAACTGAAGAACAAAGTTTAACATCATGACATTAAAATGGCAGCAAATAAAAATTGATAAGAAAACTTGAGAATAAATTAAAGACATTTTTAGAAAATTAAACAATGCTTTAAGAGAAAGATACAGAAAACACATGCTTCAGATTTAAGTGAAACTTAAAAACCCCACACAAAAAAAAAAGAGGGAAAAAAACTTCTTAAACAGCAAAGCAGAATTTGAAAAACATAAAAACAAACTGAAACGTATACTTATTACGAATTAAAATAGTTTTATAAAAATGCAATTAAAGAGAAACTAAAGATTTAGTCCAAGATTTTCAGAAAAAAATAAAATATCTATTTATTTAAAATACATTTCAAATTATTGTAATGCGCGTTTTTTGTTTCTAAAAAGCTTTTAACATCCATGGTCATTGTATGAAGGAACTAAAAGTTCTAAAAATTCTAATTAAGAACAAAAATTATTTTAGAAGTTACAAAATATAAATGTAATACGAAGCAATGCATTAAACTAAATTATATATATAAAAAATTTAATGATTTTATGTCGTAAGAAGGAAAAATAAGAACCATGTCTCAATTTTTAAAGAGCTACTTAGTCTTCCAATATAAAAGAAAATTAAAATTTTAGAAGTGTAATAGAAGGTAAAGAGCAACAACAACAAAAAACTTATTCTTCGAAATAAACGCAATTAAAAAATATCTCTGAACAAAATTATAAAAAAAATCCAACTCAATAAAGAACAGGGCAATAATAAATTTCGAGAATATAAAAAGACAAAATAAATCAAATGCTATTCTAATGAGATCGGTTGAACAAATACATCATTCTCCTTAAAATCTTCCTTAACTCCGGCTCGGAACTGATAAGAATAAAAAAATATATATAAATTACCTCCCCACAACGAACAAATCTTACAAATCCGTTCGCTGCTAAAGTAAACGAATTTTAATACATTTGAATTGAAAAAAATTACATTAAACACTTCTAGCGAAAAAAGCACCCCATTATTATTTAACAATTTTAATTAAAAATCGACTTTGTTCCCCTGAAATACCCATACCATCCAATTTCATTCATTCTTAAATAAAAGTCAATAGCAGAAGAAATACATTAAGATATTTCTCGCCTGAATGCATCAAAATGGAGCATCCCTGAATGTAAAAAAAAAGTAGGGGGGGGGCGAGTTTATTTATAGCGGTCATGTGTTTTATACAGGCAGCAAGTAGAAGCAATCGATTTTAAGTAAGAAGGCGCCGTTACTGGCCCTTTCCATCAAGTGGCTAAAACAAATTGTCGCGTTTTTTGGATGACTAAATTCAACGCTCTGTTGCAGATGGCGGTAATCGGCGATTAAAAGAAAAGAATGCACTGAGGAGGGAACTTCATTTGAGTGAATTCGACGGATTTGCTTAAATAAGAGCCTGTTTAAAGTTAATTTGAATCCTTTTAAAGAAAGGTGTTAGTTTGATGGCTTTCTTATCCTCGAGATTAGTTTTAAAAAACTGTAGTGTACATAGAGTGGTAATTAGGGTAAGTAGAACAAAGGTAACAAGCCAACTAAGCAAGTAAAATTCAATCTCATTAAAAAGATATTTACAAAGCGATAACAATATTAAAGTAACAACATAAATCTTACTTTACTACTAGTAAAAAATAGTGCTTTTGCAATAAAATATTATTATGGAGTCTTATTCTTACACTATTTTTTCCCCTTTGAAGCCAAGTGGTATAGAAAAAAATTAGGGGGAGATTGATTGGCTTGAAAACTTTTCAACCCACACACACAACTATCTTAATTCCTTCTAAGGCCAAGAGTTTGCTATTATATTACTGAGGTTTTTGCCAATACTGACTCAAATTTCTATTTAAGTCAGTAAATAAAAATAAGAGAGAGAGAGCGAACTCTTTAACTACCGCGTAGGGATTTGAGGGTGAATAGGACTATTTTATGATACGGCGAGCACTGACGTAGGTATAAGCATAAACGAGATGAGAGGCTGGTGACTCCTCGCTGTTGAGCTGTTTTTGGTTCCATCCAATTGGGTGCCAAATGACCGCAATGTTGGAATGGCGTATTGCACGTACTGTAATAAAGTACAAATGTTTGAAGATGACTTCCTTTATTTACCAGCAGGCTTGGGGCCTGACATACACTTAAGAGCCAAAAACATTATGACCACATATCAATAACGAGTTGGCTCCCCTTTGGCACGCAACACAGCTTCAACCCGCCTTGCCATGGATGCCACAAGTCCTTGGTAGATGGCCGAAGACAGATTGCACCAGAAGTTTAAGCAACGGTCACGCGAATCCGAGATATTGCGAATTGGTGGTCTTTGAACTCTGAGCTACCGTCCCATGATATCCCAAATGTGTTCTATCGGAGTGAGATCCGGTGAGTTAAGCGGCCAGAACATTAACTGGAATTCAGCATCATGTTCCTGGAACCACTCGAACACAATTTTAGCCTTGTGACACGGAACGTTGTCTTGCTGGAGCATTCCATTTCGAGCTCGAGAACAAGGCCATGTAAGGTTGCAACTGGTCCGCAATGATGTTCAGATACCCTGTAGCATTCATGGTCTGCTCTACCTCAACCACGGGTCCAAGAGACGCCCAAGACAACGTCCCCCAAAGCATAATACTGCCACCACCAGCCTGTGTATGACCTACTGTGCATTGAGGGAGTAACTGTTCGACTGGAAGACGGCGTATCCTGACACGGTCATCGGCGTGATGAATGACAAACCGTGATTCACTTGACCAGGCAACTCTCTCCCACTGATCCATGGACCAGTTGCGATGTTCCCAGCCCAGGCGCAGTTGGCGATGACGCTTGGTCAGCAAAGGTACACGAGTGGGACGTTTGCTGTGTAGCACCATATCCAACAGTGTCCGCTGAACAGTGTGCTCCGATACTATTCTACTTGGCCCTGCATTGTATTGGGCTGTCAACTGAGCCACTGTCTGGCTCCGGTTTTTCTTCACCATGCGAGACAGTCTGCGACGACATTTTTCTTTGATAGCGTGTGGACGTCCAACACCATGGCGTCTACTGCTGGTTTCACCGTCATTCATCCACTTTGCATAAGTACTAACAATTGTAGATCGCGAACAACCCACGAGTCGTGCAGTTTCGGACATACTTGTTCCAAGCCTTCGAGCCATTACAATTTGCCCTCTATGAAAGTTGCTTAGATCCGCAGGCTTTCCCATCACACACATAAGTAAGTAAAAGAATGATTTTTCAGACTCTCCAGCTGCAGTTAAATACCACTTCTACCTGATCACGTGCCTTCCGCGTCATCCAGGTGAGTTCATTGTAAAATGTAGGGGTGGTCATAATGTTTTGGCTCTTGAGTGTATATATCTATATATACATAATTACATAGTTATAATATTTTTCCTTTTCCCTATGGGTACAGTAGTATAGGCAAATTACAGGTGAAGCTTGGCAGGCCAAAAACATGTTCAAAAACCTGCATTCTTGGTTCCCAAGGCCAAGAGTTTACTATTGAACTACTGTAGCTAATATTTCTTACTGTTCTAACTATATTATTATGAATTTTATATATACACAATGGATGTGATTTCATGGTATTATAGTAACTTTTCAAACATAAGGAGAATTTTCATGAAAAAGTCATCAACTAACACCAAGAAGATATTTAATGAATTTTGATTTATCCATAAACAATTCTATATAATAACAATTGACTAATTTAAAACTCTACATGGTTTATGGTTGGGACTTATTCTACATGGACTAGGAGATAGACCAATCCCTCAAGTCTTGCAAATCACCTCATCGCAGCGAGGTGGTGTCCTTAGATGGAATTGATGATGTAATCGGGAATGTATATTCCCAATAGGGTCAGCCCAGAAACCAAAGAGCTATTCCCTTATTCCCAGCAAAGAAAACCAGGGGGAAAAGCTAAGCAAATCTGCTTTCAGATGTTCCGAATCTTTTGATCTTCCGAAGCTGTATATTTCTTTTCCTTTAATAATAAGCCTCAAAGTCTTGAAGTAGCAGGTCGGAAAAGTTTAGGCTTTATCCTCATCATCAAATTACAAAAACTTGCCAATAACCCATTACATAGATTTTGATTTTATGAGTACAAAAACTCCAGAAAAGCGAATTGGCAATGCATTTAATAATTCTTAGCTCCAGTCACGAGAAATAGATGACATCTAGATTTGTATACACGCCTCGATTTATTGCCGTCTCAAAGTTCTTAGTCTTTACCATTGTGTAGCTCTAGTGAGACCTTCAATTAAAATCATAAGTGAAAAACTCGCAATCAAAGTTTTTTCATGTAAATGCATAAGAACTAAAAAATTCTGTCGTTTCGAATTAATCTTGATTTAGCTTTCATACGTAAGTTGAATACTTCATTTAAATAAAACTGTGTTAATTTTAATTATTAACCATTTAACCCAAAATGAAATTGTGTTTAAAAGAAGAAAGATATCCGCCAAATGAAAAAAAAAACTACAACAGAATTCAGACCATAGAAATTTTTTTTCTTGAAGTACTTAATTCTTTTCTCAAATAATTAAACTGAAGCTTACATCCAAAAAGAGTGGCCGGATATAAATTAAGAGCTCTGAATGAAATGGGAATGAGGTATTTTAAATATCACGTAACTTTGAAAAGTTATTAAAATCTACAACTATAGTAGGAAATAATAATCTGAGCATTACTTCAATATATTGGAACTTTCTCTAAAATAATAATAATAATAATAATAAAAATTACATTTATAACCCCTACCTCCCCCTAAAAATCAGCATTTTAAATTGAAGGTACTATTTGCAGAACATTTGTAAACTGCTAATTGAAAGAACTAAGCTAAACCCTTTAACACATTTAAACATGATTAATACATTTAAACTCGCTTACTCTGACATAACATGAAAATATGACTGTTGTGAATCTTCATAAAAAAAGTCACAAACAAAAACAAGAAGGAAATTAAGTTCAAGATATCATTCAAATTCAGTATAATTACCAATGATTATTATTTTTTAAAGAAAAAGAAAAATTTAAAAAAAAAAAGAGAACCAATTTTTAAAAATTTTTTATTTTTAATATAAAGACAGAGTGAAAAGAAAGTTATCCTCAATCCTCAGTAAGAAGGATATAATTTAACAAACTTGAAAATTTAATCGTGTTTCCCGCGCGCGGTATTTATAATTCTAATTTAATTCTAACCCTAATTTAAATTTTAATACAGATTAGAATTGTTTTGAAATATAGAATATAATTCATTCTAATTTTATATATTTTCAATAATCGTAGAACGTTCCACAATTTCATCAAGTCCTTCAGGATAGAAAACTTTTCACTTTTTAATGTGAATAGGATTTTTAACTTAAAACGAAGGGATCACAACACAAAAATATGGAACAATTGACAATAGGGGGAATGTGATTTAAGAGCCAAGTCCACATATTCTTCCTCTTTGGGCAAATTAAACCGGTAATTAAATTGAGTCAGTGATATAAATTAAATTAAAAGTATGTTTTTATCGTGAAGCAATCAATATTAAATTTAAAATGTGGTCGTATAAAAAAAAGCCAATTTTTTTAATGAATATAAATTAGGTCTATGAGAAACTGACGAAGGTGTGAAATTTTAGGTTCTACTGTGAATATCTAGTATAGAAGCAATTAGTAAATCACAATAAAATGAATTCACATAATGTTCCTAAAAGACATGCCAATTATTCTGTAGAAATAACATGAATTCTTCAATAAAATACATTAAACAAGATATCAATCATTGGCATGGCCAAGTAATTTTAGCGCGTTTTTCACATTGTTGAGAAAATTTTGTTATAAACTAGCGAAATTCAGGAAAATTTGTAGGAAAATTCGGGAAAACTACGGGAAAATTTAAATATGATTCGGCTCATCTAGGGTACAAATGCAACCAAATGTCGAAAACCCGAGGTCAATTAGTTGCTTATTGGCTGAGAAAAAGGTACGACAAAATATGGAACGAAGACGAAATTAGCGTCCTAATAGCGCTTTTGTTCCACTACGTGAAAACCGCGCTAAAAAGAACAGTAAACAATTGTACACATTTTTCCGAGTCTTGAAAAGCTTATAACGATTATCTCAAATTTCATCGAAATAATTTGCTCTGAACCTGAGTCCCCATTTAAACCTGAAAAAGGGAGGTATGAAGCAAGGGAGGTTCAAATATTTTTAAGACACTTACCCCAAGACAGCATGCTTCAAAGAATCCATATTTGTTCAACAGTTACGATAACAATCTAGGGGTAAGAGAAGACCCGACAAAACGACGCTCCAAAAATAAACTGTCCTTCAACCCCAAGCACTGTAAGGATTGGTTAGAACGTGAGCATGTCGCGTGCTCTAACCTGAGACCACGACTCACTATAAACAACAAGACCCCTTCTACCTTTTCCCCCAACAGTAGTGATGTTATATTTGGAATCGTCTGCCACTACTCAAATCTCTCCAGTACTCCCCTCCCTCTCCCAATAGTATCCTTCATTGGTTCTTATTACAACACAAAGATTGCTACCGTTCCACCCCCAACCAGAGAGAGGGATCAATATATTATTTTTTTTTGTAGTGTGGGGGTGCAGCAGACGAATAAATGTGAGGTAGGAAGAGCGGAAGAACTCTTAGGGAGTAGAGGAAGTGAAGTGAAAAGGATCTCCAGGAGGGAGACGGTGAGGTTGACAGAGGGATACTGACTGAGAAGTGAAAAGGGACTTTGAAACGGTTGGATGGCCGAGGATCTACAGTAAATTGTTTGATTTAACGCAACAAGTAATTCTTCAAGTGCATCGTAATCATTCAGGACCAGAGTTTAAGGCGTTCGACAAAGACAGCATTCCGATATCGATTCAAAAAGAGAAGGTGGGAGTGAAAAAGAGACAAATTGTTGGAATCTGTGCAATGAGCAAGTGACAAGAAATATTGAGCCTTTCAAGCAACGATATATTGTTGTTTCTTTTGAGTTTCTCTTCTTGAAAGAGTGGTATATTATTGTAAAGGGTCTCAAGAGCTAGGAAAATTGATTTGATGTAGTCATTGGGGGGAAAAAGCCAAGCAAGGATAGTCAATTTCAGAATAGAAATGCAGCATTTTCAGGGCAAGTTTTTAAATAAAAGGTGGTTTGAAAATTTTGAATGGCAAATCGATTGATCTGAAGTGAAATGCAAATTATTCCAAAAAATAACTTTAGTTAAAATTACTGAGAACACACATTATGAGCCTAAACACTTTTTACGCAAGAGACACAGCTATAAATGTGTGTTATTTGAAAACTCCGATATTATTCAGTGGTGTTTCTTGCACTCCATTTCTCTAAAATTCTCATTTCTCATTGCGAAAACAATATATTGCTTAATTCTCTCAAAATATATAAAACAAAAGTTTTAACCCCAAGGCTTATTTTCTTTTATACGGAGTGGTTATAATTACAGTTTCATTTTCAGAATGCTTTAAACAAAAAGAACCAAAGATCAGAATGACTTCAAATTTGAAATGAATGTATTTAAAAAGGGGAGAAACGATATGGCATAAGAAAAAAGTTCCAAAGTGTATCCATAGATAGCGAAGTAAGCGGCATAACGGAAGTAAATTCGGCCACAAGTTGCATCGTTAAACGCATTACAATAGCTTTGGCATGAGTTGCACATTAAACCAACTGTACTGTTCAATGTGCAATGTACTGTTTCGGTTTTTTCACGGAAAAAATGGCTTCCAAGTCATTTAACAGTTGCACTATTAGTGAAAAGCACATCCATCACAGCAAGGTCACACTACATTGGATGAGAAAAATCAGTTTTTAAATATGCATAAAAAGCAATCATGAGAACGTCAAGGATTTTTTTTCCTTATGCCATACCGCGCTTACACTTTCTTCAAGGATATTGTTCAAATTTGAGATCATTCGGAGCAATGGTTCATTTTTTACAGCATTTTGAAAGTGGAACTTTAATTATAACCACCCTGTATGTGACTGCAAGTTCTCAGTTATTCTCTAATTGGCTAAAATACACAGAATTTTATTTTGAACAAATATATTTTTTGTAACTTCTTTGGTCTACTCTACTTTTTATGAAATTATTAGTGTGCTTTTATATTGTTTCTTATATTCTACTTTTTCCAATGAGTCCAGATTAAATATTCCTAATGTAAACAGATAAGAAGCCAAAAGAACTGCATGCACTCATTTATTAACACAAGCCTTTTCGCTAAGTTGCCAGAAAGAGAGGTGAATTGACGTCACGAATCGGATATTCTATAATTTTGTATACAGCTTTTAATTACTTTATACAATTTGATAATGCGAGTGTATGTAAGGTTTTTAATTTTTAGTAATTGTAATTTTCTATGCATCTCATTTCTAATTTGTATACTCTCCTCCACTCAAGAAAATATTTACTTTAATTTTTCTTTTTTCAGGTAGCAAGTTGTAAAAAAAGTTTTGCTGAATAAAAGAACAATTAAATTCCCATTTTGATTTCATCTATATTTCTCGTATAAGTATTAAATAAACACGATTCTTTTAAAATAAAATCTGATGAAACATCTTTAACACACAAATTGCACTAATTTTCGGAAAATTATAATATTTTAAAAATTTTGCAACGAACTGTGAAGGAAAATTGGTAACATATCAGAAGCACATTTGACCGTAACTTATTCCAATGATGAATAATTTTTATATAACATTAGAATTGTAAGTTTAATAAACTATCAACAGTTAAACTATAGAGTGCACGCCAAATTTGGCGATTTTTGTTCAACAACGATTCTTTTCAAATCTTTTTTGCAATCTTTTAGATAGTTTGGCGAACTATTTTAAAACTCGCCCAAAAATTGCTAAAATCAGCAGCTGGCACTCTATACTTTATTTTCACCGATATCAATTTAAGAAGCTACTTGATTGCATTTTTACTTCAGAAACACATATTTCTTTAGAAACAGAATAAAACCACGCTGTAAATTCATATTTAAGAAAAATTTTACAATGCCAGCGGTCTATAAAACATAAAAATTTTAAAAGATTCTTTTGTTCCAGAAAACTTGAAAGCACTTGTATTTCAATCGAACATAATCCCTAAGAGCTTGAGGAAAACACCAAGTATGAAACGAAGGGTCATTGTCTTTCGAAGCCAAGACTATACTAGATAAAAAAAACATACATTTTAAATTTAAATTCTTCCTTCAGTCGCATCACTTCCAATTCCATTCCATCTCGAAAAGAAACTTCCAAAATACAATCCAAAACCCTATCCCTGCAAACGATCCCTAAAAATCTTCTTTGGAAAGATTTTTCTTCCTTCTGCTATCGTAGTTCCTGCACATATGCATAGTCCCTGAAGAGAAACGGCTATGGATGATAAAAGACAAAGGTAGGCAAGAGGGCTGAACTCGCCTCATAACATTTGCCGGGGAATTGTGGCTTCCATGGCAACTGTTGAGAAATATGTCTCCTATTGTCAAGAAAGCATGGAAAGGAGAAAGATGATTAAACTGAGAAAAAATGGAAAGAATCTTGAAAATGAGGTTGTCAGAAAAGTGAAATTACTCTTCAGGTTTCGGTTATGGAAGCGCTTGAGAATGGTAGGTTTTGAGAGATATTGAAGTCCCTCCCCCCCCCCTTTCTAATTGCGGAGATATATAAAGTGAAAAGAAATATTAGATGGAGAGTTATTTTGGAATTACGAACAGAAAAATTACACGGGTTTTCTGTCACAAGGTAAAAGGAAAAAAAATTCACTTGGTTTGGCTTATCTTTTGGTGTATCAAGAGATGTCTTTTTTTGTTTTTGTTTTTGAAAACGTTACAAATTACAAATGACAATACATGTAGGAGAGAAATGATGGCTGAAGGTACAACGAAATGTCAGTTTCCATTTTTCAATTCCTACTATTATATATATATATAGCTCTCTCACTTTCTTTCTCTCTATATTTATCTCGTTCAAATTTTCAATCGTTAATAAAATACTTTCTTTTCATCCAACCAAGTTCAAAATTTTTTTTAAAACTTGCAGTGGATGATATCTGATGTTAATACAGTTTTTTTTCAAATATTAATTCATTAATTACCGGTTAATTAATTTAATTAAATTAATTACCGGTTTTCAGCCAAACTAGCCAAACCGGGTGTGCATTGTTACTACAATGCAGACAAACCATGCTCTTTTTTTCAATTCCTACAATTAGTTCACACTCTCCCTATATATATATTACAAAAATATACAAAAAACAGTTATATACCTAAGATAACTATAGTCATGATAGAATAGATTTAGCCACATAAATATTAGAGCAAATTCCTAGCCTTAGGAACCGGGAATGCAGGTTTAAACAATGTTTTTCGGCCAGCCAACCTTCACCTGAATTTGCCAATACTTTGGGCCTTAGGGAAAGCAATAAATTTCTAGAGAAGTTTAACTATCATTATGGATAAAACCATAATCTATTTAAGGTAAAACGATAATATTATAGCCTGTAATAATTACTAAATTATTTAAAATCAAAGTTAAACTATTAGATAAAGATTTACCACGTGACTCATAACAGTATCGCATAAAATTATTAAGTTTTGATAAAATAGCATTAATACTATATATACACATTTAAAAACTCTATATTTTATTTTAAAATTTATAGAAAATAAAAGTACCATCCAGACATATACAATTAATTTTTAAGAAAATATAATAATGTTAATTTACTTAGCTAGAGGCGCCATCTATCTATAAACTGTACAACTAATAACTTTTTTTATTTTACTGTTACGTAACTTTTTATAAATTTAGGAGGGCATCTGTGTTCCATACAATGTTTAATAAAGTTATTAAGATTTAAATATATCTTAAATATATCACTAACTAATACGCTATTACGATAAATATAATTGAAAATAATATTTCTATAAATTGATATAGGTTTTCCAGTAAGGCACTTTAAGAATGTTAAAATTAAAATCATCTCTTTTATCATAAATATTGCTATGTAATTTACGGTCCTTCATACATAATGATACATCCAAGTAATTGGTTTCACTTGATTACAATTAATTTGAATTAGCTTTAAATATTCCGGATAAAAATTAATAATGGTGTTAAAATTATTTGTTTTACCAAAAATAATTAGGTCATGTATGTATCTAAATATGTAATAATCATTATTAATAATATAACTATTTTCGTAAAAGTGTATATAATGTCTCTCTCTTATATATATATATATATTTGTTCAAATTTTCAATAGCTAATAAAATACTTTCTATTCATCGTTTTTCAAAATAGGAATTGACTTAAAATTTTTTTATATTACTTGTTCTTATTTTGAAAGATATTTTGTTCAAATTTAAGGTTCTTTAAGAATAAATACAATTCTTCTAAAATTTGAAAAAAAAAACAATAAACACATTAAGGGTTTAATATTAAATATTAAAGATAAAAATTTTAAGGTTAAAAATATAATATTCCTTTTAAAGTCTTCGTAAAAGTTGTCTTAAGAGAACTCCATGGAGTAAAATAGCTAAAGCATACAAAAAACGAGAATGAATTAGTGTTTATTAACCCCCCCCCCGTCACACAATAAAGTAACATAACACCAATTGGGATGTAACATGGTAGACACCCGACCTGGCACTCCCCGACGAACTTTTACACAATGCCAATCGGAGGACTATAAACTTCGACAAATTTAACGTGGATCAGCCCTTTTATACGAAGCCTTTTTAATCGAACTCATGATACGTTGGCAACAAGTCCAAGGGAGTGAGAGTTATATTGACATTACACTATAAAGCAACACGAAGGCAATTGGTGACGGACCTCGTTATTTTGAACCTCGGTCAAGTGATGAGAATGGTACATGAGCTCTGGCACCCCCTCCCCAAAATTCTTCACTACTCTAATAAGAGAACTTTGAGCCTAGACAGATTTAATGTGCATCAACTCCTCTACACGGCAGATCTTCAGCAGCACTAGGCTCGAACTTATAACAAGCCAGCCACGAGTTCAAGACTACAACCACTAGGTTACCGGTCACACAAAATACGGGAAAAAGCGGAAGTTACTTAAATCTATTTTATAACAGGATATAACGACATAATTATTTGCAATTGATTCCTTAATTACGAAAAATTGTTAAAAAACTTCACACAAATTGGTATTTCAATCTCACAGCTTCTTACCACAAGTAGATTTTGACGCCCAGTTCTACTTAGATGTGTTAAATGGAGACTTTATTTACCTTTTGTAAAAGATTTACAGAATATTCTGACGTATATAACGCGCATCTATACTTTTTAGACTACATTTTTACCGTAAAATCCGGCGTATAACGAGCACTTATAGTTTCAAGTTGCAATTTTTAACTTTTAAGTATATTCGCCGTATAACGCGCACCCCTTTTTCTTACGAAAAAAACTTGAAATGTGCTTGAGCAATGTTCTTATGCTTTTAAGTCATTTATTGAATGCATTACACCAAGCTTTAGAAAAAAAATAGTTTACTTCTATAATTACAATTATTTAAGCTCAGAAAAAATATCATTGCTCTTAAATAAACATCATTACGATATATGTTGAAACTCAATTTTTTTTCTGTGTTCATTTTTTATTTTTAATGCTCTCGTTTTTATATCCGACGTATAACGCACACCCGTAAATTTCGATCTTACTTTTTTGTGATAAAAGAGCGCGTGTTATACGCCGGATTTTATGGTAAATTTTTAAGTGTATTTGTCGTATCGCGAACTTTGTTTTTGTCGGAATAACTTGAAATGTGTGATGCATTTATCTCATTTTTTAAACAAAAATGGTCCAACTAAAATTAACAGGTCACAAAATGTTTCATTTTACCGTAGTGCTCTGCTACTTGGATGATGGCACAAAATTAAAGCCGCTGGGTAATTCTGAGAGAAAACCAATATCTAAATCATATTTCGCGAATGGTATTTTTGTTCATATGCACGAGAAAGGATGGATGAAAATTGAGCAAAATTTCGGATAAGAAATGTTTTGAGAAAGCGTCCAGGTACCTCAGAGAATCGGGACAATCTTTTAGCTTGGGACATGTTCAAAGCCTATCGAACGGATTTTATGCGAAGACATTTCAGACATAGTGCAACACCAAGATGGTAGTAATCTCAGACGTATCAATGCCATTAATTCAGCCTTTAGATTTATATATCTCTATAAACCATTTAAAGTAAAATTAAAACAACAGTGGAATATGCGGATTATAGAAGGTGAAAAAATACTTTGATCAAATTCACTATCCCTGATCGTATAAAACTCAATATAATTTAAATTTCTCTATTTCTTATTAATTCAAGTCAAAATTCTTCAAACAAATGCTTTTATTATAGTCCGATATTTGTTACTTAAAACAAAATAATTAATACAAAAAATTGGAAAACTTGATACAATGAAACATTTTCCTCCACACATAATCTTTTACACAAAACAAACCTTTTACATCCTAATAAAAGGCCCAATCCACTATCCGACAACCTCTATACTAATTTCCTACATAATCCAAAGCGATAAAACACCAATTCAACGCAACGCTGATAGAGTGAGAGAACTGGTAAAAAAAATCGAAATAGACCATCTCAGAACATGAGGAGCAGAGGTTTGTGCTACAGCAAAAAGCAAAGATAAATATTAAGCCACGCAGAAAAAACAGAAATTGACCTCCAGGGAAAAAGCTTCTTTGCTCTTTTCCAACAAAATGGAAGCAGGGATGGATACGTATGTCTTCCCTTTCCGACCTCTGCCAGCTATTAAATCTAGGAAGGGTGAGTGAACCTGGGCAAGATAAATAATAAAAACACTAAAGCAGTAGAGGATAGAGAAAAAGAAAAAAAATTATAGGGGAGGGACGCGAGAAATGTGCACTAAAAATATTCTCGAATCTGCAATAGCACAGAGCTACAAACATAACCTCGGCGGAAAAGGGTCTTCCTCCATATCGACCAGAAGGTGAAAAGGGATTGTCAACAAAATGAAAAGGAGGAAGAAATGATGGGTTTTTTTTATGAGAGTCATGAATTAAATTGGGAGGAGCAGGGAAAGGTTTCAAAAAAAATATTGAGATTTACGTAAATTATTTAGTTTGTAGGTTTTCTTTTCTTTTTCACAAAAGCTGTTCGAAGGTTACACAGTATGAAATGAATCGCAGATTTTGAATCACGGTCAAAAGATGTGTATGTGGAGATAGACACTGAGGTTAAAAATGAAGGAAGAGAAACAGAGAGATGGTAGTTGTCTCTTGAAGCCATCAATCACACACACCATACTAAAAATTTCTCCTGTGAATTATCATCCTGCTTAGTTAAAAAATCGAGATGTTAGTGATAAGCCTCATAATTTTGAACTATCAACACCCAGATATCTTACTTCCTACACGCCAAGTGAGGACCCTGATTTCCAAATCATGTAACATAAATGATTGGCCATTTTTTCTACGATTTCATTCTGAAGTAACAAGATGTAATTAATGAGATACCTAATAATTTTGAAATACGCTCTAATGAAGAAAACGACCCTTGGCACCTTACTCACCATACTTCTACACCACATCAGATGCCACGGTAGCCTAGTGGGAATGGCCCCGGACTCGTGGCTGGAGTGTTATGAGTTCGAGCCCCAATGTCAGTGATGATTCGCCGTGTAAAAGGGCTGAGGCACGTTAAATCTATTGCGGCTAAAAGTCTTCCCGTAGGCAAGGTGTGGTAGTAAGGAGAGGGAGGTGTCATCCTTGCCACTGGACCAAGGTTCAAAATGATAAGTTCCATGGCCAAAGCCTTCGTGTCGCCTCATAGTGTGACATTATAAATAATCACTCACTGAACCTGATATCTTACTCTCCATACGCTAAATGAGGACTAAAAGTTACAATTGATTGATGAGTTGTTTTTTTTAGCATTGAACTCTGAAGCAACGCGATGTCATTGGTGAAGGATCGCGTAATTTTGAACAAGGATCAAATGGAAAAAAAGACGTCTGAAATGCACTATACATTACCCCATACTTCAACAACAAAGCAATTAGATCTGTAGAAGTCCTGTAGATTGAAAGTCCATTATTCTCGTACTATGCTCCAATACGGCGCCCAACCTATTCTTTTGAATTTGCCGATTTTCGGGAACAAAAAGCAGTAAAAAATTATTGAATGAATAATTAGCATTACTTAATAGAATTAATTGTTAATAACAAAATAATTAAATTTTACGTACTATATACATAGGATTATAATCAATCGAAAAAAATCAAGGGCTTTGGGGAAGGGGGTTCGGACCCGAGGACGCCTTCTTTTGTGTGCCACTGGTTCACAACCATATGTACTCGACTTTATTTCACTCGAATTAGGCTTAGTAATTCTACTTAATGGTATTTGATGAAACAGAATTTCAAACACACACATACAACATCAACACTCCAGCAGTTACGAACAGAAAAATCCATTCAAAATGCACGATATATAATTGATAATAGTATACTATTATCAATTGGTAAGTATTTATACTCTTAGTATTTTTTAAATTAAGACCACATAGAATGCAAAAATGGCTTATCGGTGAGTAAAATTTTGAAAAACATACGGTGATACTTGGTTTGATATAAAGTATATCATAATGCTAAATTGTTGTCAAGTGAGGACTTCGATAAGGGAGTCGGTACCTACTGTCCAAAGTTTCACAATACAATTCATAAAAACTTCTCGATGCCCGGTTAAATTTCACGAACGCATTGCAGTCATTATTTCACTCAGCAATATTTAACGAATTCAACACTTGAAACTATGACTCTTTGCATATCACTTGACGTTTATCTGGTGTGATCAAGATTATCATTATCATAGCACCAAAACACCATACCCGAGATAGTACTTAACTTTACAATATGCTGTGAGGATTTAGGATAATTAGATCTAATATGAAATAGTCTCCCCAGTCCAGTCTTGGGTAGTTCCCATTTCCAGTTTATAGCGGCACAGTCACGATTTTGGTTGACTATTGCATGAAGGCGACCGCTGACCAAGTGCTTTTGTCGTAGCTCCTATAACAAGGCAAATGCGGATATGGAAGACTAGTTGAATTTAACATGCAGCATCTATCCCATTTTCCGGATAGCTTGTTTATTGCGCATAGAGCCAAATATAAAAGGCAACAGATAGGATTATGGACAGGAATAAGACCTTTTTTTTGTCAGTCAATGCAACTAGAATTTTAAAAAATATGAGATATTTTAGTTTAAAAAAAAATATTCGAACTTGCATCGATTAAACAGTTTTAAGAATATTTTGCAAGCAAATTGCAAAGAAACGCTTGTACTGAAACTTCTTAAACACTGAAATACAAAAATATGTAAGCCAAATTTTGTGATATTCTAGTTCGATAACGACTTAATACTTGCAAACTTATTTTATTGGTAACCCATTACGATACTTTTTGTGTGGTAATTTTACGATAGTTTGGCGACCTTTTTTAAATGTCGACAAAATAGTGCCAAAATCGCCAATTCCTACTTATATTATATATATTTCATTTTAAAGAAAATTCCGCTGTTACTGTAAGTAAGTCTCACAAGGAACTCATGACGTTGTAATGAATACATCGAGCCAGATTTGAGATTTTGATATACAGATTGTCCCAGGTAGACCGTATAATCAACCCCCCACCAACGAAAAAAACAGTAAAAAAAACCCCTGCAAAGTAGTTTCAAAATTTACGCAGGGTGCCGCGCAACTCAAACTAGCACAGAGTAATAGGCGAGGTCATATTAGTTAGGGAAAAAATTTTTTAAAAAAATTTATACCACTTGGATAAATAGTATATTTTTGAAAATGTAGAAAATTGACACCCTTCATCACATCATTAGGTATTGCAACCACAAATTTCATAATTTTACAGTAATTGTTTCCCTAACGTGATCTTACAAAGCCTTGCTATTAGTCACAATCACTTACTGAGCAAAAAAACTTTACTAGTTGAGTTAAAATTAAAGTACTTCGACAGCTTCGATTAGCTAATTCGCCACTCGACTCATCAAGCGATCACTTTTAAAAAGATGTCGAGCCTACGTTCGTGTAGAGGACTTTGAGCCTCGTCAGATTTAACGTGCATCAGACTCTCCACATTGTGGCCATTCAGTGGCACCAAATTTAGAGCCCACAACTGGACAACGCCGTCCACGATCATGACCCGATACATGTTAAAATACATACCACACCATATATTTTAACAAATTAAATTTTGTAAATATCAGCCCATTTCCTTTATGATTAGATCATGTTTTTCAGTTATCAGATGTCATTTATTTACAAAACTTATATTTTGTGGTATAACATGAAAATCATGAAGATACAAAACTAGAATGCTGTTTTAAAAATTACCGTGCTTAATTCTATAATTATATGCAAATATATCTGTTTTTCTTTAATTAAATCCTGTTCTAGTATTTTTTACTTCCTAAAGCATTCAAATCTCAAATACTTTTAATAATATTAAGTTAATCCACGCACAAAGGTACTCACAGTAATAATGAAACAAGCATACCTAACTCAGATAACAACAGACAATTCTTATGTTAAATAAAACATTAGAAGTCCATTTAATATTCACTTCACTCACAAAATACGTAACAATGGTTACTCCTTGCACCTTGATTAACTCCTTTCCCAAACCACTTTGATTTCTCTCGATACTATATCGTGTTTGGCGAGGAAAAAAACTTTTCAACCTCTTCCTTTGTTCGGAGGAAAAGTTTCATTCCGATAACGATGAACAAAACGATACAATTTTCCTCCTTCTTTTCACATTTCCTTAACTAAGCAAACGAAAATAAATGAAACGAACATTCTTCATCGTTACTTAGTTCTTCTCCCCCCCCCCTTTTCTTTTGATTTTCAAAGCAGCACGTTTGTTTTATCGGAAAGTATTGAAAGAGAGAAATAAAAAAAATAGACACTACACACAGAAACTATTCATTTTATTCTATCCAAAATAAAAACTTTTCGCAAACGATATTGAAGATAGTTGGAAAAGAGAACGTCAGAGAGAGAGAGAGAGAGAGAGAAAAGCTATATTGGGAGATTTAGGTGCAATTCAAATGCAGTTCACGCGAATCTTGTTTATAAAATTTGATTGAACTCTGCTTTCTTGTAATACGGTTCAGCGTACTCTTGGGGTTTATTTCTTTCAAAAAGTAAATGTTTTAGAGTGCTGCGGAATTTGTAACAAAGTTTTGAACTTAAAATTTAGGAAATGCTAAAAATTAATTATATATTACACATTCAATGCGGTTTCTAAAGTAGATAAATTTAAGTTCGTGTAATATTAGTTCGGCATGAAAAAACTTCAATTGGTCTCAGTAATTTAATCCAGAAGGAATTTAAGAAAAGAAAGGAATTTAATCCAGAACTTCAGAGCTGTAGAGAAATCATTAAATAAACAATGTAATACCAAAAGAATAAGAACCTGCTTAGTTAATTTTTCTTAACAAAATCTCCACTCACACTTTTTTCTAAAAGATATATAAAAAAAAGGTTTTTATATCTTAGATTTAAAAATTCCCTAATTTCATTTCTTTCTTTAACACACACTATCTTTAAAATTTATATTTAACTTAAATATTAGAGTTAGTTTTTTTAGGAAACCTTTTTTGTGAAAATGCATAACAAACAATGATTAATATAAGGTTGAATTATCAGTCGTGTGAACAGAAAAAAATATATTAAAACTTTTTCTGCCAAATATAGTTTGAAAATGTGAAAGAAAAACAATCTTAAAGAATGTATTAATGTTTCATCCTAAAATATCGAGTTATATTGAGTTTTTTTTAAATAATAAATAATGTAACTAGTTTCAAGTCTGTTTTATATTAATTTATTTTCAAATGCAAGATCAAATTAACGTAAAAAAATTGTATAGATAAAATAAAGATAAACAAGTAATATAAAAAATATATTTAAAGTCAATTCCTACTTAAGTCAACAAACAAAGATTTTATTTTAGTTGCTTTTTATCAAATAATTATGATTAATTAAAGTATGTATATGCATATGAATGACAGAATCACACTATTAAGTGACAAAATAGAAAGCAACTTTCCTTACAATTATCCATTTTCCTTTCTATATAGGGCGTTGAAATTTTTTTTTGTTTGTAATTGTTTATTCATTAATTTAATTATTTTAATAAAATAGTACAGAAAAAAACCACATTCTCAGAAATTAGGCCATCCCATGTGGGATTCGAACACACAACCTTTGGATTAGAAGTCCAACGAGCTATCCTTTGCGCTACAGGGACACAACGAGCGATTTTTATATATGGTGTTGGACTATTATATTTTTGTTTGTTACTATTTATTCATTTTATAATTTAATTAATGAATTAATATTAGAAAAACTGTATTAACATCTCAGGTGTCATCCACTACCAGTTTAAAAAATGTATTTGAATTTGAGTGGATGAAGAAAATATTTTATTAAGGATTGAAAATTTGAACACACACACACTAAATTATATATATATATATATATATATATATATATATGTAATAATCCCCATTAATTATTCTTAATAACTTTTAATTACCTTTGGTCCATCCCTTCAGGACCAACGTTTTAGTAATAAGTTAATCCGCCGCCTAACGAGAGTATTTTAAACTACACCTATCCACCCACTCAGATCATGTGATTTGAGAAGCCTTTAAATACCGAGATTCCTGGGGACCGTTCTTTTTCGCTTCTGCTTTGTGTTTCAACATGTAGTCGGCTGCATTGTGTTTGTGTGTGCATATATATTGTGTCGTCCCTGTAATGTCTTATGTGTTCAAGATGGATAATAAACAAGTTTATTCAATCACCGTACTGCCCATCAATCTCATATAAAGAATCCATTCCAACAACATCGACGTATTACAAGTAATCATACAAAGAAATCATGTCAACGGCCACGTCTATTACATATATATATATTGTTCCAAGTGTCAAAGACTGCAGAACGTCCTTATTTATTTAAGGAGTGAATAGCAGAAGAAATTAACAGTTATACACAAATAACGTACAAGTGTTCAAAACTTCGTTCAAAGACGCGTATAAAAAAATTGAGACCGATACATGAACTTGTACTTCATTCTTCTAACTTCAACATTAAGCCAAAAGCACGATTTTGATCCCCGACAGATTTAAAGCGTAAAAGCCCCTCTGCACTATGGACACTTAATGGCATCAGGATTCGAACTTTGGATTCGAGAAAATAACGCTGGTCTTAAGATTGGAATCAAGGCCATGTGACTACTACGGCTATAAACACAGATCTCACAATTTTCTTTCTTCTCACGTTGACACAAGAGTCGCATTTTGATTTATTGCACATTATCATTCATTATTTCCCGAGATGGTTTTTGGTAAAATGAGGATTCAAACCTACACACGGCACAATTAGCGTATGACTAGACACGATTTTAAATATTAGGCTTAGCACCTCTAAAACAATAATAATAACCGTTAGAAATATTTTAACCAAAATGGTGCAACTTAAAACACCTGAGAAATTGTGTTTATTTTTTATTATTTCACTTATTCTTTCCTTTACATGCATTTTAAATAATTTAATCAAGAGTTTAAATGTATTTTTAACTGTTTGATCAGACAATACTAAATTGGATTTCAATAATCGAAGCAGGTTTCTTATTCAACAGAAGAAAAAAAAATTTAATTAATACCCTATTGCAGTGTTTCCCAAACTTTTGACTTATCTATTATTCCATAACTTTCGTAACAGTGAGTACCCCCGTCAAAACAAAAAAGGCAGAAAAAATGGTTGTATTTTAATAACAATAAAAATATATTTATTTATTATTTTTTGTGACGAACACAATATAATAAGTAAAGAGGAATAAAAAAAATGTAAAAAAAGTTATATTAAAAATAACATTTATTTGGATTAATGTGAGAATGATGAAATTCCTTTGACTTGGACTCATTAAGCTCAGCTAAGCAAGGTGACGTACATATCTTCACCAAACACCCGTGCAACGCGTACCCACCGCCCAAAACACTCTCCGTACCCCTGAGGGTACGCGTATCATACTTTGGGAAAACACTACCCTATTGTATTAAAAAACTCTACTACAAAAAACCTAAGCACCATAAAATTTATTTAAAAAAAATACTTTGACCCAAATTTAAATTCAATAGACCGCATACAGCAAACATCGATTAACCGAAAAATAAGCCCCCTCCCTCTCCGTTATACTTCCACATTCAAGTCTCGCTCCGTATTTTTACGAGGGTTATATTATCTACGGTTCCCTTTAACAGCTCGTATTATCACGGGTCCTTTACGGCTCGATAAAAGTTCCCATGCAACAGCTCGTTTCGCTTAAGTTTTCCTTTTCTGAGTAAGTTGCGCGGTGTTGTAGAGCGAAGGGAGTTGCGTAGAAGAGGCTTCCTAAAACACGCTAAAAATAACTTCTTCGCGGAAAACGTCCTGAATTTAATTATTATGGCAAATTTTCGAAAAATGGGTGTGAGGCACCGTTCTATAATGGGATCGAAGTCCATGCACTTAGTAGGAATTCTACAGGGTATTTAAATTTATGGTAGAATTTTCAAAGGTTTTTGATAAAAGCTGAATTTAGAGTGATCGACATAGTAGTTGAAAGTGAAACAGTTACAATCATTAACATATGCGGAAATTAAAGTCACAGAAGTAATTGTCTTGTCACATAATTTGAACCATTTCATTCAGTTAAAAAATTAATAATTTAGTATTTATTCTGTTTATCCCATGATTTCACAAATAAAAAAAATTAGTTTAAAAAACTAAAAAAACACCCTTTTAAAGTAAGTTAATCGAACTAAGTTGTAACTTAATCTTTTTGTCGCCAAACCTGGAAATGGGATCTGAAATGAGTCGCCAGATGCGGTATGGGATCTGAAAATCGAAAATTGTTAATCCTGATCAGAACAATGGAACAAAACTACTAAATTATTATATTGGCATGGGTCCTGGATAAGTGAGCATAATTTCGAATTAATCTGACTTTTCAAGGTGGGTAAAAATTAAGTTCAAAGATTCCGTTACATACACGTGAAGCTTATAAAAGGGTATTAAAAAGAGATGGGTGTACTTACATTTATGTGCTTTAAGTATTTATTTATACTCTTATCCGAGTTCATCAAACTTATCTAAATATACAGGATGTCCGAAGAGCATGTGGGGGTAAAGTGTGTTCTTATGAAATGAGTCATTTCACATAACGGGAGGTCTGCGTGGTAAACAGCAGCAGTAGTAACGATTTTAAAAAAAGAACTTTCTGCATATTTTCAAGGTGTGGCACAAAAAAACGAGACATAAATGTGTAGCTTGAAATAAGAGTGGAGTTGGCAACAACTGTTTTAGTGACCTGATCCAACACACCTCTATCCATGTGGCCAGTTTCGTCAAAATCGATCACGTCAACTGGGAGTACTGCGTCATTGAGTAAACACGTGCAATTGCATTCTGACGGGAAAACGTCAATCAGCCACGAAAACATTTCAAATATTAATCGGTGCTTATGGAGATGAAACTCTGTCTAGTACGTATGAGTATGAATGGTACAAGAGGTTTTCAGTGGAAAGGTCAGAACGGATGGTGATGAATCTGCCGAGCACCCAAGGTCAGCGATTACAAATCAAAACATTGCCAAAATTCGTGAAATGAGTGAGTTCCCACTCACATCAGTGGTCAGACTGTTAATCAACACCACTACACTGAAGTACTGAAAAGACTTCGTGAAAAAATTAGGGGAAAAAGGGTTAGAATTGGGGAGTGATGGCTGGCTGTTGCACCAAGACAATATATCCTCTCACATGGCTCTATCTGTCAAACAGTTTCTGACCAACAAATTAGATGGGGCATTCTCCTTATTCACCTGATTTGACCCCCCCCCCCACGAGACTTTTTTTTAATTTCCTACAGTTAAATCTTGTTGAAAGGAAACCCATTTTACCTTAGTTGAATAGGTTCAGGCAAAAACGGAAAATCTCCTAAAGGGACTTCCAAAATCCTCGTTCCAGAACTGTTACTAGCAATGACAACCCCGAATGCAGAAGTGTGTGAATGCTAAAGGGAACTACTTTGAAGGTGATACTGTTTCGGAGAACTGATTCTGTAAAAATAATGATTATTGGACCAGTATCTTTTTTTTGTGTCTCAAACTTCGTAGCCCCACAATCCACCCCAAAAACATATGCACAAAATTAAAAAAAAAAAAAAAAATCACACATTACTATACAATTTTAATAAAGACAGAGAAAAGTGGTTATTTTTTTTTTTAATAAAATGATAGTTTCAATATATAAAATTTTTAAATTGTTTTGAAATGTTTCTTTATTTATAACCCCATCATTTTAATTATTTAAGTCACAATTCATAATTTAAAATTTCATAAATTCTAGAAAACTCTTCTGTTTACTTGAACTGTGAGGAAAAAACAATTAATATATCTTACTGAAATAATTTTGAAAATATCTCAGCATTATAATGAGTGAGTGAGTGAATATTAACGTCGCACTGTTCAGCTACACGAGGACTTTTGGCGACGGACCGCGTAATTTTGAACCCTGGTCAAGTGATGCGGACGACACCTGAGCTGGCAGCCCCTCTCTTAATTACCACAACACACCAACGGGAGGATGTTTAAGCTCTCGACAGATTTAACGTGCATCACTTCCCTACACGGCGGGACTTCAGTGGTACTGGGCTCCAACTCATGACAAACTAGCCATGATCTGATGCCTTGACCACTTGGCTACCGCGACCACATCTCAGCAGTAAGATTAACACCTATACCGTAAGAGTTCTTAATAAAACTTATGTTTTTGATTTATTATAATTTTCATAATTTAAATGTCAATTTAAATTTATCAATAGTAATAAAAACAGTAATAAAAAAAGTTACGTAAAACTAATTCACAACAAGTGAAATAACTAATATATAAAAAAAATTTTAGTCAACAAACAAAAATTTTATTTTAGTTACTTTTCATCAAACATGGTTACAATTAATATAAATATGTATATAAATATGATAAAATTACAATATTAAGTGACAAAATAGAAAGCGATTTTCCTTGCAATTTCCCATTTTCCTTTCTATATTTTTTGCTTATTACTATTTATTCACTAATTAAATTAAATTATTAAAATAGTATAGTAAAAAAAAATCACATTCTTAGAAATTAGGCCATCCCAGGTGGGATTCGAACCCACGACCTTTGGATTATAAGTCCCACGCGCTACATGGCCACAAACGATTTTCCTTTCTACATGTGCTGTTGGACTATTATTTTTGTTTGTTTCTATTTATTCATTTTTTAATTTAATTAATGAATTATGATTTGAAAAAACTGTATTAACATCAAGAGTCATTCGCTACAAGTTTTAAAAAAATGTATTTGGGAACTTGAATGGATGAATAGATAGTATTTTATTAATGATTGAAAATTTGAACAAGATTATAAAAAAATAGGAAGAGTGTGAACTAATAGTACGAATTGAAAAAAAAATAAGGAAATATTTCAACACAAATTCTTTAAATAACATATATCCCAATAATTTCTATCAGCTATAAATAACTCTTGCGTTTAACTCTAATTTCATCCATTTCAAACTCCTAATTCCATTGCTGACAGCGGCGGGATTTCAATTTCCATTTAAATCGATTTCCGCTGGAATTCACAGAAAACTAGTTTTATCCATATATGCAATGGCTAAAGCGGAATTGAGGGACTCAACACAAAGTTGACATTCAATAACATTTAATTTGCCCAGAATATATATTAGAAACTGTTTGCGCACGGTAAATAAGCAAACATCGTGATGCTTACTGAAAGGACAACGTGACGTCTACAAGATAGGAAACAAAATATTGTGTTTGTTTTCTAAGTGTAGAAAAGCTCATTTTTCGTGTTAAACTACATTAAGGAAAATATTATTTATTTTGCCGTATGAACGTAAGCTAAAATGAAAGAAACATATTTCAATCTGTTACCGAGTAAATTTTTTTTTAGTTTGCATATTATGAGGGTTTATTTAATTAGTTTAGAATTATGAACCATATTCATAAAAAAAAATGAGTTTCGATCAGAACTTCTCAAACTTTCAATATTTGCGACCTAATTTTCAATCATAAATTTCCTCCATTAATAACAATGTTGTATTAAATGCAATAATAATGCATTTTGATCTTGAAGCTACAATACAACTTTAATTATAAACGGCACAAATTATGAAAATATGAATTAAATTTTGTATATGTCAAGCCCATGGGAGTCACTAATAATTTTTGATTTTGTTCTTAATTTAGTATTGATAAATTAGTTTTATCAAATACATTACGTAGTACTGATACATTTATAAGTACATTATAACAGTGTATTTTATTTTTTATTAAGTCGGAAAGTATTTTAATTTGCTTCTTTTCAGTAAATCAAGGTTTTTTAGGTATTTTATTTTCAACTTTTCGATGTGCTCGCACCCCCAGCTCAGTAGGGTTATCTTGGCCCTTAGGGGCCCACCCTACAGGTTAAGAAGCGCTGGTTTAGATTTAAAAGCGCACCATTAGTAAATTTAATGTGAAAAAGGTAATTTAGAGTATTTTTTAAAAAAAGTACATCCGCAAAAATAAAAAGAAAAAACTTTGTTAATGTATTTTTAAACTATGAATTTTTAATCTACTAATTGCTCCGATTTCAAATCAAAAGCAAATTTAATGAACCCAGCGGTATTATGAAACTACCATGAATGAGTGGGTGAGTGTTAGTGAACGGCACACACACTTTAAAGCACAACATAAGAGCTATTGAAGATGAATTTCATAATTTTGAACCATGGTCAAATGACGAAGATATTTGAGCTGTCAATCCCTCTTCAAACTTCCACACCATGTCAGCGAGAGAACTTTGAGCCCCTTTACAAGGCATGTCTTCAGTGGCTCTACGGCTCGCACCCATGAGACGCCAGCAACGAGTCCGTGACCATTAGGCTACCACGGCCACTAAAGCAAAATAAGAGTTGTTGAAGAACCTCGTAATTTTGACCCGCGGTCAAGTGACGAGAACGATTTTGAACTGTGGCAACCCCACACTCTTGCTCCCACATAACATCAACGTGAGGATTGTGAGACACGACTGATTTAATATGCATCATCTCTACACGTCGAGTCTTCAGTGGAATCTTGGCACGTACCCGCGAATCGACAGCGCCGGCCACGAGTTCGTGTCCATGACCCCTAGGCTACCACGACCATGAAGCCACCAGATCTCAGTCTTATTTTTGTGTGAATTTACGGAATAATAGTGCTACATAAAAGCTATTTATAATTTTGATTTCAATCACTCTTCCCATAACTTCAGGACTTTTAGTCCCAAAAGATTGAGAACGTATAAATTGCACTTCATAACGAACCTTAGAAACATAAAATCTAAACCTGCAACTAATTGGTTTAGAAAATGTTTTGCTAACAATCAGGCTTATCCTAATCTGGATGGCAAAAAGATTTCATTGAATGTCTCTCTCTCTCTCTGCCATATTTAATTAAACTAATTAACTACGTCGAGACTAGGTTCTAAATAACTTAATGTTCTCTAACGAGATAATAACAACACTAACATTCTCTTGTAACTTTAAATTGGGAACATCCAGCTACAAATAACTTAACAACTCCTCATTAGATAATAATTTAGGACGATTTTCATCCCATGCAGGTGTTTTCCCACTTAGATTTGGGCAATCAAAAATTGTGTGTTTTTAAGAAATGGTCAATTTGCGATATTAAAAATTTATATTAAATCTGATTTATATTTACGTGTGTAATTAACATTAAATATTAAACGTTAATGTTTAATGTTAATTTTCAAAATGGTTGTAACTGCGACTGTAAAAATCTTATTTTTATAAAGTTAGGAAAATTCAAAGTTCCGGCGTAAAGCTAGATAAGTATATGCATGCATAAAACGTTTTATATATATACTCCTGGAGAACAATGGTCTACTATCCGCACATAAGACTTCATTAAACAATAGTTTGATACCTCAACTGTTAAATTTCCACAGCACACAACTACTATTTAGCAGTGATATTCAGTTGAATGTACAATAGAATTCCCTTTTCTGTATAGTTTGATAACTAGTTGGAACGAAATAACGTAGAATAACACGAACGCTATTGGCATCGGACCTCGTAGTTCTGAACTGCAATCCAATACAGAGAGCGACTGCTTGATTAAATGCCTAATTAATTTAATATATCACATAGTGCACGATTTATTGTTCATCAACAGCACACTTTAAAAAAATCATGATACTGGGGACATGCATTTTAATTTTAAACCATGATTAAGTGCCCTACTTTCACGTGACCGCAATAGCCATGGTCGCGAATTTGTGGCCAACATCGTTTGCCGAGTTAGGAGTCCGAAACCTGCAAATAAATCTTCCAAGGCTTGGCATTTTTTTACGTTGACGAGTTGTGGGAGTTTGCACAGCGGAGTCCAGCTCAGTAGTCTCTTCGTAACTTCATTAAATTTCAGTATAACGAGATTTCGAGTAAGAGCAGATACATGCTACACTATTCAGCTACACGAGAGCTTTAGGCGAGGGACCTCGTAATTTTGAATTATTCTCAAGTAATGAGGACAACACTTGAGCTGCACCTATCTCTTTTAATTTCTAGACCACACCAACGGGAGGACGTTTGAGCCTCGACATATTTAACGTGCATGGGGCCCTTCTGCACAGCGGGTCTTCAGCGGTACTACGATCGAACTCATGATACGCCGGTCACGAGTCCGTTACTTTGACCACTAGGCTACCACGGCCAATACGAGATTTCGAAATGCGATATAAATTCAATTTATCAATAAATCCGAAAATTCAAACCAAAGTGAGGACAAAGCTCCAACAGATTTAACGTGAATCAACCCTTTGCACAACGACTTTTTAGTTGAATGAAGATTCTAGTGCACGATTTGTTGTTAAATCCACAATTTGTCAACAAATCCGAACTTTCACACCAAAGTGAGGACAGAGCTCCAACAGATTTAATGTGCATCAACCCCTTGACACAACGACTTTTTAGTTCAATGAGGACTCCAGTGCATGATTCGACACAAATATAGATTATGCCAGCCACGAGGATCAAGATTATTCGGTTACTGCGACTGCACCATATAGTGCAGACTTGACGGTTCAGTTTAAATTGACGTGCAGTAACAAGCTCCTGTTAATTTCAAGATGATCTTCGGAGAATTCAATCCAGAACTCTACTCTAATATCACAGATCATGAATGCATAGGGGCCAAAGGACTACATTGATTCCCATTCATTTGCAGGATTCTATAGGACGGAATCAAGATTCAACTAGTATTTTGTTGGCAGTGAAGATTTGGACCTTAAATGATAAGATCATAATGGCTTTAAACTCCAACCAAATTATGAAAAAAAATGTTTTATAAAATAATATATAATCTGTTTTATATAATCTGTCGAGAGCTCAAACGTCTTCCCGCTGGTGTGGTGTGGTAGTTAGGAGAGGGGTGTGATAGATCAGGCGTCGTCCTTGTCATTTGACCATGGTTCAAAATTACGAGGTCCGTCACCAAAAGCTCTCCTGTAGCTGAACAGTGCGACGCTAATATTCACTCACTCATTTAAAAAATTGTATACTTCTAGAACTATAACCTTTTAAGTTTATAAGGTCCGTCATTTCTTCCACATAAACACAATTTGGATGCATGTAGAAGTCTAATTTTTTTATATGCTCATCTTTTTATTTACTTTTAAAGCTATCATCTTTTAAACTCGACGTGTAATGCGCACTCTTAAATTTCGACCTCATTTTTAGTGTTAAAAGTGCGCGTTATACGCCGGATTTTACGGTAATTTATATGAATATGGAAAGAACTGTATTGTGAAATTTTGTATATTTTCAAAATTTAAAGCAAATAAAATTAAAAAAAAATAAATGAAATTTGTTCACATGAACGCAGAAAGAATCATAAAACAAATCACGTGACAAAACAAAAATAATTTTCAATATTCAATAAAGTATTTTTAGTGTAAGCCATTTTATAACAGAAAAATCAAATTAATATGTAGCAAAATTTGAGACCAATTTTACAAACGCAACTCCAAAAAACGAATTGGTTTGTACATTTGCAAAGATGTATCCAAATGCCGGTACATTAACTTAATTGATACTAAAAAATTAAATTGATTCGGAAAAGATAACTCAATGACACACCCACAAAAAGAGAAATATAAAGATTAAAATTAGATGAAGAGCAAACGAGATCCCAGACGATCCAAAAAGTTCTATATATCATACTCTATTATTTACAGAGACGCACATCCAATATTTTATTAAACTCAGCGACATAGTTCTGGTGATTGCGACAAGCCCCTTTGGTATGTATGGTAGATGAAAATGCAATTATTTATGCATTTTCCTGTCGCATAGAATAATTTGTGTAAACGGAGTTGTTTTAAATAAGTAGTTAGCAATGCATGTTACATTGCAGCTGATGGATAGTTCGATTGAAATAATGTAATTTCCAGAACATCCATCGGTAAATGGTGTAAAAATTAGGCATAAAACTTCGTAAGGAACTGTAAAAAGACTTCAAGAGCTGTAAAATATTTTTAAAGCTACAATGAATGTAATAAAAATTAAATACTATAAGCACACTGAAATGTCAATTTTTTCATCAGTATCCTCAAAATTAAAATTTTTATGTACAGATTATCAAATGTCAAAGGTAATTATTAAAAATTAGAAAAGTTAAACTGAATTTATATGTATACTTAAAATGATCAAAAGTATTTTTGTAAAAAAGCAAAAATGTAAAATAAAACGAAAAAATAAAAATGGATTTACGCACTTCTTTGGAAAAAAATTTAATCCCAGATATAATAGAGAATTAAATTCCTATTATATATGCCTACAGAAAGTCAATAGAAACATGATAGACTTAATAACTGTTTTTTAAGAAAAAATTCAAAAATATTACGTATGAAGTTACTTGACGAATAAAAATGATGATCATGATAAGAATAAGTTATTATTGGCGGCTGACTACGCGTTAAAAATAGCGATTTTGCAAAAGCGTATAAATAAATTTTTTTTATATTTACTGTCAATTGAATTAGAATATACATATAAAATTGTTTTAAGAATATTATAACACGAAAAAAATGATTTAAATGCGTTTTTGTTTGGCAAATATGTAGAAAGAATGGCTTTTTTTAAAAACATTTCTTTTTATGAAAAATACTCCTTATAATAATAATATTCTACCTATGTATAGCTAGGACATCTATACCGCGGTTGAACTATAAAATTTTTGAAATATATAATTTAGAAGTTGGATTTATTTAGATTTCATTATATCAGAAAAGAGAGCAATTTTAACAAAAAAACACCCATTATTATTGTAATTGATATTGATTCTGGAAATAAAATGAATTTTTCAAAAATCTTATTTTAAACCCAGTATAGATGCCCTAGCTATATATAAGTAAAATGTTATTATTTTTTTATAGGTTGCAGTTTTCATAAGAGAATGTTTTGAAAATATATCATTCTTAAAGCCTTTTTTTGCCAAAAAATTACACTTGAATATTTTTTCTTGAAATAATATTCTTAAAAGAATTTTATACGTATATTTAAATTCAACTAACACTAAATACCAAAAGAAAATTATGCTTTCTCAAAATCACGGCTCTGAACACCTTAATTCAATTGCAAGTAACAGCAAAATTTAAAAGAAAACTTTTGAACACAATTTATATATTTTTATTTTTGAATATTACTTTAATTTGTGTTGATTCATTTATATGCTTTTTTAAAATGTATATTTTCTTTTTAGGAATTCCTTATTTAAAAATATAAATAACTATAAATCTTCCATAAGGAATTTTTTGGAAGAAATATACTGAAGAATACTTTTAGAATGTTATTGTAGCAATTTACTTATATTTTAATTAAAAAATGTCTTCTTTAGTGTATATTTATTAATAAAATAAATTTTATCAAACGATTAAATAACTTCTGATAAAGTTCTTTAAGCAAAAACCATGTAATCGTTTGATGGAAAAAACGCTGGAATATTTTCCATTACTAAATTCGTTATTTTTTACCATTTTATAACAAAATTTATTTGAAAAGAACAAACAAATTATAAAAAATGAATTAATAGAAGTGACATGCAAAACAAAATATTTATTATTATCATTATTATTTGTAGAAATCTGGATGTGGTTTGAATCTTTGATACATTAAATATAAAAATATATAAACTTTCTTATAACTCCCTTAAAGTATGTTTGGAATTAATATTTATTATTACGTAAGTAAGCAGATTTTAAGCAATTGAAAATTATTATTTCATAATATTAGCCTTTATTTCTAAGAAGCAAGGTTAGTAAAATGAAACTTATAAGTTAAAAGCTGATACAGAGAATATCGGTATTTTATACTTTTTTCTAAATTTATTTTCATTCACATATTTAACATACCTATCACAATTCAATTATTTAGTACTCATTTATAATGTTTTAATTCTATTTATACAGCGTTCACGACAATTTATCTTGCAGTTGTATTAGATTTTCACATTTATCTCATTTATAAAAATGAATATATAAAAACATGTTTTATTTTAAATTAAAACCGAAACAGGTTAATATGAACATGTTATAAATGTAATAAAATGATCTGTTTACACTTTTATATATTTTAAAATAAAAACATGATAAATAAAACTTATACATTGTTCATTATATTCATCTAATTTTCATTGTTAATTTATTGGCAAGTCATTTTATTATGAGAAACATTAGTTATAATGGAATATTTATTATTCTAAGAATAATCATATTTGTATTATTTGCAAATCATACAAATAATGTAAAATTTTTTTAAGTTTCTTTTTCAAATACTGCAATTTTTATATAAAAAAATACAGTTAATATTTTACCTAAGAAACACTTTAAACATCTATTTATTTAATTGTATCAGTATTATACCTCACTTATTAACTTCTATTAACTCTTAAATTTTAAATATATATATATATAAGCTCTGATTTTTTCTTAATAATAACAACTATTTTTTAATGTTTTAATCAAGTTCAAATAGTTATTTATAAACTTACAAGCACAGTAAAATTACAATTAAGTATAAAATACGCATTTGACTTTGAAATCACAAATGCTTTCAACTGACAAAACACCTAACAATATTAACTACATATATAATTAAATACTTTGAAATTATCAAATGAATACTCACGATTCCTTAAAACGTGCTACAAGTCAACGAAATCAAAAGCGATTAAAAAACATGCACGCACAAATGTTGCAAAGTATTTTCCACCAGACAAGCACGGCACTAGCTAAAATCCGTCCCTGCAAAAACACCGGCCCATTCACAAAATCCAATCTGGAGTCCGGCAAACAGCAGAATGGAGCGTACGGGAATATAGCCGGTTTCCTGCCTCTCCGCGTTGGGAAACGCTACGATCGCCGGAGACGTAACAGGGTTGCCAAAAAATTGAATCGGGATGAACGGATGCTGTGCTGTGTGAAGCCCTCGCATTTGGCGACAATGAGCCGTTGTCGACAGTCGCAGAGATTGTATTGACTCGTAGATAGAAGGGTGTATGATTCGAAACCATAAAAGTTTAAATCCCTTCTCTCCTGAAACCGAGCCATTGATCGGACCGGAAGCAGCATGTACTGTCGCTAACGCTGAAATAAGGTGCTATTCGATAGTGGGTATTTGAGTGTATAGTTTAGCATAGATGTAAGTGGGATGTAAATCTGTTGGGGATTTAAAACTGTGTTTTATGTAAAATTTTATGTTTCAGAGTGTAAAATGACCGTAAAACATCACAGTGTGGAACTTAATGTATTTTTATTTGATTATACAGTTTAAAGGGATATGGTTCGGTTTATAAGAAAATCTTTGATTTGATGGTTTTTGCAAATTTTTTGCTTGTAACCTATGTATGCGTATTATGTTTGACAGAGAGAGTCTTTGTGTTCAAAATACTACAAAAAAACTAATCATTTAATTTAAGGAAAATTTTTAAAATTTATAAAGTTATTTTAAAATGCTACACCCCCAACAATAATTGACGAACACACACGAAATTTGATTTAAACTATGTGTAAAAAAAGTTGGTGTAGTTTTCTGCTAACATGATTAATAATCGTGAAATACCTTTATATATGAATGCTTATTGAATATTTCTACAAATATGTATACATTTTAAATTCAACTTTAAAAAAAGTAAGTACTGCTTTGATTAAAAAATGTATCCCAACTTTTTACATCAGGTAGAAAAAATATCAAATGATTTGGCACAATAGCAAAAAAAACCTTATGATTTTGAAAGAAGATGGAATAGTTATTTTTCTTTCTGATATAATCAGTTTAAAATTTTTATTCGCCATTGGGGTGTGAATAAAAACGAGAATAAGTTGCAACTCTCGACTTCTTCAACTTATAACTTTCAAAATTTGTGAGATTATAGAAAATTATATAAAAAACAATTTAGGCTAAAAAAAATTTATTTGAATTTTTTACTGATTTTTGTCAATTGAATCGCACTTTGCCCTCTTAATATGATAATATACTAATATTAATTATATAAAAGCTTTGAATTTCAAATAAAATAGAATAAGTTTTATTCCATCTAGAGAATAAAGGTAATAAATCAGTCAAAAATATCATTTAGTTCAATTCAAAAAGTCATTTAGTCAAATTCATCGCGTGCTTGATAAAATTATGTTTAAAGAGGAAAAATATTATTAAAAACGTCGAATACTGCGTATATTTTTTGATAAAATTATTAGTAAAACAAGAGAAATAAAATTTTTCCAACTTTAAGAAAATTCACGTGGAATATCTTATAGTAAACACAAAGTTGTGTCATCATTGGGTGAGACTTATATTAACGACGCACATTATTAAGCAACATGATGGCTATTGGCGATGAACCTCAAAGTTTTGAATCTCGGTCAAGTGAGAAGGACGATACCTGAGTTGGCACCCCCTCTTTTAATTACCACCTCAAACCAACGAAAAACATTGAGCCTCAATAGATTTAACGTGTATTGGCGCCCTTTACACGGAGGGTCTTCAGTTATACCAGGATTTGAGCCCGTGACACTTCGGCCACGAGTTCGTGACCTTAACCACTAGACTACTCTGGCCACGGCTGTGTCTTCAGACGCGTAATAAAAAGTTAAATCATTATAATTTCGTTAAAACAAAGGAAAATGTAACTTTTCATAGAACAACACAAAAATGAAATTCCGTAGATGATATTGAATTCAAATTAAAATGATTTAAAGTAAAATATTTTTTCAAACTGTTGGATTATTTATCCAGTAATATTTAAATTAAAACGAACTAAAAAAATCTAAAAAGAATTGTCTTTATTTCATACTTCAGTTTGCATTTATGTAGCAATATTCACCATAAATAAAGTAATATAATACCACTCTATTTCATAGTCATATTTGTAGATTAAGGAGTTTAAAGGTGCACAAGATTCACATAGCTGTAAATGAAACTTTATATATTCCAATAAATCTTAAAATTCATGACCATGTCTATTAATTCGCTATTACTAGCTTTACCTGTATGTAAAGGAATCATTGAACTCCATTTTTACTCACTTTTAAAAAAATCACAATAATTCGAAATTTTGCACACTTGTCAAGGACCGATGACAATACAATAATTTAATAATTTTTTACCCTTTGTCCTGATCAGGATCAACGATTTCTCATTTCCGGATTTGGCGACTAAAATATTAAGTTACTATCCTAAAGCGAAAACTTACATGGTTAATACCAATACAACAAACAAACAAAAAAGTGTTCATCATGTGAAAAAGGGGAGGATGCGTCAGCAATTTGTTTGTTCGATTAACTAAAAAAGTGTATTTTTCAAGTTTTTAAACTCTCATTTATTATTTTTAAATATATTTAAAACTATACGATTATAACAAACATTTATTACATGGAATTGATAAATATCAAGCTCTACACATCGTTTAATTTAACAAATTTTTAAAATTGTGCGAAAATCAGAATCGTTTTAAATATATAAAACATTTTTTCCGGCAACTTTTCAGATTCAAAATATTATAGTAATAACTGGAAACACGCGTGCATAAACCTTTTTTGTAAAACATTGTAATAATTATAGAATATTTTTCTTATCTATTATCTTGATTTGCTTGAAAATTTTTATTCACGAAAAAAATGTGTTCTGCTTATAAAACGCAATTTCAATTTAACAGTCTTAATTATTAAACAGAAACACAATCATATCTATTTGTAACAAAATGCTTAAAATATACGTAAAAAAATATGGCTTAAAATAAAATTTTCCTTTAAAAAAACTTTTTTTTTAATTATGCTTTTTGGAAGAAAAAAATTTCCGAAGCACCTCTTTACAGGGAAACAAGGTTTCCCATCTACTCTGTAAAACTAGCTTTTCGGCAAGTTGAAAAAGTTCGCAGTGAAAAATCTTCATTTCTTTTTGAAGACGAAAAAAATAAGTACTCTTCAGTTAACTTGCGAAATCTTTTTTCATGCAACGTTCTAAATTTTATTTTCCCGGGATGTTCAAGTGATCAATAAAATAAAGATAAGATATGGAAAATCATTTTTTTAAAGTGAAGCTCTCACACGTAATAGTTGGTGAAATAGCTTGAATTGCAGCCATTTTAACTTTTCAAAATTTAAGAAATAGCATTTAAGAGTGTATTCAAAAAATAGATAAAAATCAAGAACATAAAAAGCATACTTATATTACATTCAAAACTGACATACATTTTAAAACAATTTCATAAAAGCAAAATTATTATTATTATTAATTATTATAAATGATAGAGTCTTAAATTTTATATAAAATCTACAATTTTTCTTATATTGATGAAAATGTATGTACCAAATAATAAATGAATATTTAAAATTAATCTTAATTATATTGAGAGCTGATTAAGTTGGAAGATAATAAAAGAGAATGAAGATAAAAGTTCTTATTATTAACAATATAATAACCTACATAAAAGAGAATCTTTAAATATTTCTCTCCTGTTTTATAATCTCTTTTTGAATTTTAAGATTTGAGCATTCAATGGAAATATCCAAATGCATTAGGAAAGAAAAAGAAAGCTTATTTAAATATGAACAAAAGTCTTGAAGAAAGAACTTTTTTTTCTAATGCAATGGAAAAAAAGTTTCTATTTACGTCCTTTATAAAAAAAATCCTTTTAATCTCTATCGAATCAATACAAATTACCTTAACGCTTGATTCATTTTTTAATAATACAGTTGAACTTTTAAATTACGCGCTTAAAAGATTTATTTCTGATTTTAAAAAAAGTAAATTATTTGATGGAAATCCTATTAATACAAATATTAACTCTTAGCGACAATTTTCCTTTTTTACTTATAACTATAGAAAAAGTTACATTTAAGTAAAATATCTATGTATTTAAATATTTCTATGTATGAAATCAAATGTGAGCAGGAGATAAAAAATTTAAAAGATTATTATAAGCAAAATAAATTTAAAATTTCAAAAAAAAAAAAAGATAATTTCCTTTTTTTTATAGCAAACAAAATGAAAAAGAAAAAAATGGCTAATAGTATTTTTCAAACAGTTTAATAATGAAAATGGCTCAGAAGACATTCTATTAAAATTATAAAATAGATATATTCCGTTAAAATTATAAAACAGACATATTTTATTAAAATATTGCAATTAAATTACTTATAAAATACAATTTCATCCGAAACATTTTAAAAGTAAGAAATGTCACTTTTAGTATCACTCATTCTAAAAGTGTCAGAAAGCCGAAGAAAAATTAAACCTTTCTTAAGTAAAAAACATTTCTCTTACGGATTTTAATTAAAAACTGTTTAAATTTCCATTAAGAATTCAATATATATATATATAAAGTTTTGCACCAAAATTTTTTTTTTATGCCCAAATTAATATTTTTAATGCATTTTCCTTCATTTTAAAATGAACAATTATGAAAGTTGAATTAAATACTATAAATATTAAAAGTATTGTCTAGGTCAAACACCAACATTACATATATATAATACACATTTACTTTTTTCCCGATCGTATGCCGTACAGTTAAAATAGTTGGAAACATGGCCTCCAAATGTATCATTACACAAGATATAGTTCTTTTTTTAAAAAAAAATTGTTAGACAAGAAATAGACTTCATGATTTTCTGTATCTTGGGCATACTACGGATATATTGAACTGTTATTAGAATAAAAAACGGTTGTATTTTCTCATTGAAATGAAATCGAGAACTTCAGGTATGTAATCATAGTTTAGTATGAATGCCGAATTTAAAAATGGGGAAAAAATTCACCATCATTGTTTATTGTATAATAAGAAAAATGCTTAAGGATAGTAAGTTAGATTTTTAAAAAAAATTACACAACAACTCAGTGAAACAAACAGTAGAAAAAATAATATATATGTATGCATCTCTTTCTGTATGTGCCATATGAAAGTGGGGAAGTGCGAAAATTCGTAAGAGCAATGGGCTAAATTCATGTGACGTCATAATCACATAACAGGAATCATGCGTTTCCAGCCAATTAATTCATGTGACGTCATAGTTACAATAATTGTAATCACGTGTTTTAAGCTAATAAGTTAATGCGCTTCGCAGTTACCAACTTTTGTTTCTTTGAAGAGATTTTTCTTTAAAAAAGTACATGTCTGTCAACAAGTTTTACATGCACGCAATAGATAAATAAAATTCACATAATTGCAAAAAACACGCATAATTTATTTTTTTGGAAGTTTTAAAAACTTTTTGAAGAATATTAATAACTAAATTTCGAAAGTAGAATACAGGTACAAGTCTAAAGTTAGTTTTGAATTCAATGGGGATCACGTGATTGTCTTTATCACGTGTCCTTATTAAAGCAAAAAATGTATAAAATTGTATCATTGCTTATACTTATTTTTACCAGTATTTAACGTATGTTATTATAGGCAGAATTATTACGATAATATTGTAAAAAGAGGTCAAGTGATACCTTTATTCAACGAGTAAAACTAACTTCATTGGTGGTAATAACAATATGAAAAATACAGTTGTAAAATATAAAACATTTTCATGAAATAAGCTTTAAAACAAAACGAAACAGCAATGAAATTATTTTGTTGTTAAGATTAATGGAATTTATCTCGAAGAATTAAACCTCTAAGAGCGAAAGTGTGTATTAAAATTATTTAAATGTAAAAATCATTGCGACGAATTTCACAAATTATTTTTACAATTTTTTTAAACTTGAAATTTTTTAAAATTAATATTCTTACTTCACGGCATTGCAGAAAGAGAAAAGTCTATAAAACACTCTCGTTAAAAAATCCTCTTATTTACGAGTGTGATTTTTATATATGATCTTTTTATGAATATTGATCTTTTTAGTATGAAATGTTTTATATTCTGCCTTCCATATTTTAAATGCCAAATAGATTTTAATCTGACATGCTAAAGTAAAAGCTGTGCATTTTTAGGATTTAGAAATATTCAATGGTACATGATGTAAATAAGTATATCATAAATTATATCAAACATATTTGTATCATTACATAAAAAATAATTTAGTCCAAAAACGTTTCAAATTTAAAAAAAAAATTCTGAATAATAACTCATAACGATGTTTAAGCAGCAGGTACCAGATACATCGAGCCAGCAGTTTCATACGATATATTAACTGCTCATAGATATGCACAATGCTTGCAAAAAATTCCATCAGAAATCCGAGGTAATTTTGCAAGTACCATGGATTTCAGTTAAGAGTGCATATGATTATAAACACTAGTTTCTACCCGAGTTAGTCCTATGGGATAAATAGGGGGGACTTAATGTTACTCATTTAACACACCTGGGCTTCTGTTTTTATACAACTTCTGATATCTCGTAAATATCTGATGGGAATGTAAAAAAGGGTTTAGTCAATCACATCTAAAAGTTCATTTTCTGGATCTTTCACGAGTACAATGAATATACATGAAATATAAAGTATGGAGGTATAGGGGTGTTCAAGAAAATGTATACACACTTTAAGATTGGGTAATATGTTAATGCCATAAGTTTGAGATTGCATTGGCTATAGGATTAAGTTTTAAGAGTTGGCATTAACAGTTAGCATTAGTCTTTCGACGTGTTCAACAATAGTTAAGTAAGAGATGGCGCTACTGTTTTAGTAGGGAAAGTGAGACGATGGCGCAAGTACGTCTGACATTCGAGCAGAGAAAAAGCAATTCGAAATGGTACTGGAAGTTCGATAATATCAATCAGTGAAGTGCAGCGGCATTAGAGGCATCAACATGGTATGCAACCACCAACACGCTTAAGCATTTCTCACCTTCGCAATAAGTTTGAAAATGATAGAACAATAAATTTACAACTCGGCCAGCAACGCATATCAACAAACGAAACATCTGTTGCAGTGTTAGATTCATTCCCACGGTCACCATGAAAATTGGTGTTACAACGCGCACGTGAAACAGGCGTGAGTAGGGCTAGCGTAGGTCGTATTTTGCAAAGAGCAAAATGGAAAGTTTACAAAGAATACTGAACGAGGACGACCCAGACACACACAGAAGAACTCAGTTTTGTGAATGGTACCTCTCGCAGGTTGAAAATGACGCAAATTTTGTTTTCCAAGTGATGTGGTCTCTAACTTATAAGGTTACCCCAAGAACGTGGTATACAGGAAACAACCGTGCATACAAGAGAAACTGCGCTATGAAATTTAAACAGCTAGTCAAGAAATTTCTGTAGTTACTCTGAGAGATGTCACCAGCAATGTACAGCAGTGCTCAAAAATGCTTGAAGGTGGGTGGATTACAGTTTGAACAAGCATTGTAACTTTGTAATTTTTATTCACTATAATACTTATGAAAACACATACGTTTTTCTTGATCAAAAAGTGTGTATACATTTTTTTATCACCCCTATAACGTTATGTATAAGTTAATCAATCGGTATGCAATCCTTGTTTATAAAAATAAGTGAGTGAGTGATTTGGGGTTTATTGGCGCAAGAGCCGATTTCGGCTATACTGCGCCAAACATTTGTTTTAATATCTGTGTCTAGACGGGAAGAGAAAGAAAGAATGAATTGAATGACAAGAAAGAGGGTCGAAAATAGAGAAGATCACTAGGGTACCGGGTTCGTGAACCGTGTTTACCAAAGACAGTAACCCATGGGAAAAGGAAAGATCACTAGGGCACCTCGGATTGTGACACCCTACTCACTAAAGAAGGTGAGCCCCTGAGGGTTATAAAAATAAGACGCTGAAAAATTCATTCTGAATGGCTCATATAGTAAATACATTCAGACATTGATTCACACAAAAAAAACCTAACTTAAATTCACTCATGATCAGTAACGTGGGCTACTTTTATCTTCGAATACTACACAATACCTTTAAAGGTATTGGAAAAAATATTCTACAAACAGTTTGAAATATCCCCCCCCCCCAACCGATTCAAAAATATTTCCGTAGTTTCAAGAATATTTCAGAATTTTTTTTACAAAAGGTTCATTGGTAGTTTCATTTTTGGAACGACCCCATTCGGCTTAAAAGGGGAGGGTAAGACTAAGAAAATTCCTTTCTGACAAGACTTGGTATAATAGTAGTACTCCATTAGGGTGTTCAACCCTCAATGTATTAGCGCCGAATGGCCAGTCAATTCAGAGAAAATAGCCTTCGAAATTCATGCTTTGCTTTTACACAATTAAGTTTCGAATATCTCCAATGACGCAGTGGCACGATTAACAAGAGTACCTGCTTTCTACGAGGATGGATAGGGTTGGAATCACTCAATTAACTTTTGTTTTTCTAATTCATTTAATTATTTTTAATTAAATAAAATTTATTAAAATTAAATAATATTTTATGGTAATTATTTTGTATTTTATAAAGTAAAAAATTTAATGTAATTATATAAATATTTATATAATAAATATCAAATGATATTTTACATAAAAATTAGTTGCAAATAGTTTTATAATGGGAAATACAATATATTATAATTAATATAATAAAAATAGTCTTTTTATATATTATTAAATTACTTATTTTATAATTATATAAAATATTTAATAAGTTCTTTTTAAATACATTTGTTTCATATGCGGGTGGGGTTCAAATCGCGCGATCAACTTCTTCAATTTATTTAATTATTTTTAAAAATTAAATCTATTTAAAAAGGACTTACTAAATATTTTATATAATTATAAAATAATTAATTTAATAATATATTTCATAGATTATTTTATAAAACATATATAATATTTTATTTTTAATATACTGTATTTCACATTAAAAATTATTTGTAACTAATTTTTACATAAAATATCATTTGATATTTTTTATATATTTTATTATAAATATTATCTATTAATATAGAAATATATTTATAAAATATAATATAAATATTTACATAATTAAAGTAATTATCTTACTTTATAAAACACAAAACAATTACACAAAATAACATGTAATATTTATTAAATAAAATTATTTAATTTAAAAAAATAATTAAATGAATTGGAAAAACCAAAGTTAATTTCGTGATTCGAACCTTATCCTTCCTCGTAGAAAGCAGGTGCTCTTGCCAATCCTGCCACTGCGTCACTGGAGATATTTGAAACTTAATTGCATAAAATATAAGTATAAATTTCAAAGTCTATTTTCTCCGAACTGATTGGCCATTCGGCGCTAATACATTGAGGGTTGAACACCCTAATGGAGTACTACTATTACACAAAGTCTCGTCCCAAAATGAATTTCCTTAGTCGTGCCCTCCCCTTGTTAGTTGGATACATCATCGTTAACTTGCAATTTATGGAATCGAATGACATAGAGAATGGTTTGATTTCTAATAAACATCGCACTATATGAAGCAACACCAGCGCTATTGGCAACGAAATTTTGAATCATGATCACGTGATGAGGATGACATCCAAGTTGGCAACCCCCCTATCCAAATTTCAACATCCAGCCAACGAAAGAGCTTCGAGTATAGACAGATTTAACGTGCATCAAACTCTCTACACGGCGTGTCTTAATTGGCATAAGACTCGAACCCGTGACTCGACAATGCCGGCCACGAACACGCGACCATGACCACTCGGCTATGACAAGAAAAAAAAGGACGAAAATGTTTAAAAAGATCGCACGGGAATCTCGGGAGCGCCATCTATGCTTATTAAAGGCAGTAAGAATCATGTGGAAAAGAAACACTCGATAATTTCCTACGTCCCCATAAATTCCCTACGTATATACAAAAAAGACCCTAAAGGTAATAAGTTGAAAGATCATCTTACAAATAATACATTCTAAAAGAATATTGAACAAATAAATGTATCCAAAAAATACTCTGCAAATGAATTAACTTGGAAACTATTTTACATACAATAATGTATTTAAAGACAATTTTACGAATAATTCACATGAATCTATTTACTGAAATTCTGAACAATTTTAACTTAAATTTAAAAAAAAAATATATTGAAAATTTACTGGGAAATTTGCATTTATTATTGTTGCCTTTCAATCTTCCCCCAGAGAACATTTTGACAATGGAGAGAAGAAAGAAACATTAAAGTACAAAAGAACTTGGCAAGAAAACATTTCGTTATATTATCTTTGGAAAAAATCAAAGAACTGAATACATTATTTAAATTTCCCATATCGATCGTACAAGAAAAATGATGAAAGGTTATAAAAGATATTTACAATAAAGATTTCAAAAATATAAACGGAGGGGAAAAAATCAAAAACCATTTTGAACACTTTTAAATTGTACATCAAAAGGTAATTTAAATATTATTTATCCTTTTTTAGTAAATATTTTAAGTTTCGGTTAAATAATTACATTTGAAATATTTATTATATATAAAAAGAGAAAGAGTAATATATATATATATATATATATATATTACTCCATTTATAAACTCATAAGTTCGAATCGATCTGTGTGAGTGAGTGAATATTAACGTCGCACTGTTCAGCTATACTCGAGGGCTTTTGGTGACGAACCTCGCAATTGTGAACCATGGTCAAGTGACAAGGACGACACCTGAGCTGGCACCCTTTCTCCTAACTACCACACCAAAGGGAGGACTTTCATGTTGCCCAGGAAGACTCACTGTGTTGAGGGACCGATGCGTAGTAAATATGTCGAGGATCAAAGACCTCCTGCTGGCATGATGTGGAGGTTTGGAAAAGTCTGCGGTCAACAGCCTTTCCACTCTCCGTTATTTCGTAGTTCAACATTGATCAAAATTCAATCCATTACATATACATAAAATAAATTTTAATAATTCGTAATGTATTCAGATAATTCTTTAAGCTTATACATAAAAATTTTAGTACACCTTTTTATATATTATACATAAATTCTAGAGATTTTTAATCTTCACTACATAAAAATACAATTAATTCTTTTAAAAGTTATTGTAAATAAAATCAACTTATTTTTTATGATGTATCTAAATAAATTACATAGTGGCTCTTTATATTAAATTCGATTAATTCTATGTAAGCTGTAAAAAAAATAATAATCCACTTTTTTATTTTATATATAAATTATAATCATCTCTCGATTATATAATAATTTCTATAATTCTTTAAATATTAAGTGAAATTTTTTTTTAAATATGCACTTTTTTAACCTCTTCTTAAATCTAAAATCTAAAATTATGAAAACATTTTAAGCATCAAAATCAAACTTTAAAAATATAAACATAAAATCAACTTGCAAACGTCTATACGTGAATTATATAGCTATTGTTACAATGTATTCATACACTTGTAATACTCTCCCCTGCGAGCCTAAAGGTGTAGGAGGATTGGAAGGAAAACAAACCATAGTTCGATAAAATAATCTAATATATTCACAATTTTAATCAACCACACTAATTACACTTGAGTCTAGACTAACAGATGCCCTCAAATAATCACTAAGCCGACAATAAACGAGGTAAGCGAGATTGTTGTGAAAATAGTTATTACTAACCACACTTTACTCAAATAGCGATCATTTTTGAACTTCCTTATCAATTTAATCTGGATTTAGTCTCAGTGACAATGGTCACCTTAAGTAATTCAATTATCAAATATTAAATATCCGCGATTCACTTTCAATTTGATTAATCTCTGCTCGATAGCAGTTTATCCTATATCTCTCTCTAACCTGAAAACCTAGACTATATATAGTAGTCTTAATTAGCATATAACCATGTTCTCTTTTTCGAAACGGGGTTTTATAATAAAAAAATTTTTAAAGACCAGAAATTTGCCAAAAGGACCATTAGTAGAATGAACTAAGATAGAACCGTCACACACAGACAAAAATATAAAACAAAAACTATAGTATTGACTGATGAATTTTAAATAGTTCTGATCAAGTACAGAAAAAATTGTGCGCGTTCGTACCACACTCTCAAGAATTATAGATATAAAAGAATATTTACAAGAAAACTCACTCCCTTAAAAAAAGTTTTTTGATTTGTGACATCAAGCTACCTAGAATACCACATTAAATGATTTATAATTATTTTGTATATCTTTAAAAGTATTATAAGACCAATAACTATATGAATGATAAATTATTTGATTGTTTCTCAACGTTGCACTCCAAATCAATACCAGAGCTATTGGAGGAATTCCCAAAGGAATCGAGCTCACCCGAAGAGGGTTTAGAGTTCCAAACCGATCCCTCGGGAAACAACCTCCCCCTCCCGTCCAGTCTTCATTGAAAAAAAATCAGTTTACATGTTATACAGCAGGATACAGTAAAATAACAAAATACAAATTTAAAGGTAACTACACAATAAACATTCGTGTACGTGAACAAAAAACAAATACACAAAGCAAATAAAATAAAAAAAAATTTTTTAAAAGGGGTAAAGAGATGGAAGGAAGAATATACCTATTCCAACTTTCTTATAAATACATAAAAAAATGAAATTATCCAAAAACAAATGCACCATAAAGACAAAAAACAGGAAACATAATAAAATGTTTTTTGGAATCACATTTTCGGTTGACGTCACTACTTCCTGTTGATATCAACCCCCTTAATTGGTCCCTCAGTTTAAAGAAAAAGAAATGATTCACAGCACCGAAAGGAGGATTACTTTTTTCCGAGACGGATCCCGTAATTCTGAACCTCAGTTATGTGGATGAAACTTTCTCTGGAATCCCACTCTAAATTTCCACACCACGTCGTTGTGAGGATTTTGAGCCTCGACAAATTTAGCGTTAAACAGCCCTTTTACACCATTGTCCAAAATAGCATAAAACACTTTTTGTCATTAATCGTCAAAAACAACGCCATCTACGAATTAGTGTAAATTTGACAACATTATACGTATAAGGAATTTTAAACACAATACGGTTTCCTTCCATGCTATCTTAAGTAAAACTATACTTATGTTGTTATATAATGATCCTTAAGTTAAGAGTCAATATTTTAGAACACCAATTATCGTATATAAAAATATTTTTTTTAAAAATCCTTTACATTCAAAAGAATAATTTAGGCCAGATGTTTTCAAAAGCACTCAAATACGAACTAAAAAAATAGCAATACATACTGAAGAAGAACGTATAGAATTCCTTTTTATCTCGCATGCTAAACAAAAAACGAAGTTATTCATCTCTTAAATACAAGAAAAAAGCGATTAAAAAAAGAGCATTTCTTCAAAAGAAAAGTTCCAATTAACTCAGTTTTCCATTTAGAATATTAAAACTCCAGCTCACGTCTTATGAAGTGTTTTCCCGATTAACTTTTAACTAAAGAAACGGAAGCAAACTAGTCCAAAGGAAATTAATTCTTTCATCACTCCAACTTGGCGATTACCAATTTTTCTTTCGCCGGATCCATCGCCAAATGTGGCGCAAAAAGCACATCTAAATCACTGAGTCTAGTACAGAGCAGCAACCAATAGGCACGGACTATTGATGGTAGGGAAGGTAGCGGTAGATTTTAGCGCAGAAAGAGAAGTCCAAAGATGCGAGTGTTTGAGGACACATATCCTTTCTTGACACCTCTATTACTGTTAATTAGAGAAGATTTAGTACTCAAAGAAGATTTTGTGAAGATGCCAGTTTTAATTTAAAAAATGGTCACTTGGTTCTATAGGAAGAGCGCTTTGATGTTGTTGGGAGAAACGGAGTTAATTTTTCAAAGTAGAAGGATAAGAAAATTTGTTTTAAAATAATTTCAAGGGATTGAAATAAATTGAATTAATTATTTTAATATTTTGGATGAGTTAAGAGTTAATGATGTTGAATTGAATAAAAAATAGAAGTTAAAAATAATTCCAAAGAAAATATTTGAAATTGGAGATTTTTGATATGTGCTTCTTGCATATAGGATAGATTAGGACACGCTCTTCTTGATTTAGAATATTTAACTTACTCCTTTAAAAAAAATATTTTGATAACCACAATTAAGAAATATTTTGTTCTTCATTTCATAAATTTAAGACATAAAATATTGTGTATCAATGTTCTGGCGTATATAATAATATAATTCATTCGAAATAAAATGATTAACATTCTGTTTTTTGAAAAGTCGAGGATGAACATTCAAGACAATTTTTCAAAAGTTGATTTTTCCCCCTAAAGCAACGAGGGGGGGGGAGGGGTAACGGTGAACCAACCCCCATTGTACAAATTATACAACTGTCCGTACTCATTGCTCACATTGTTAAACTGTAATTTTCATTTATTCAACTTTTAAGACCCATTTTTACTAACTATATCTTATGTATAAATAAATTTATTACAGTATCGCGAAAAACTTATTTTAGATAGAGAGAAAGCTATTTAAACAAATTTTTAATATCAGCAAAATATTTGGAAGATGTTTTGGGAGAATTAGAGAGAGAAATAATTTCGCTTTTTCTTCTTAAAGGTTCTTTTTTAAATTATATGCAACAATAAATCTCGTCAAAAAAGTTATATTCAGGGTGTTTATAAAGGAACGCCAATTTGTAGGACTACTTTTACAAAACTAAAGTTACAGTTTTAAGCAAATTAAACAAAAAAAAATTAAGATGTTAAAATTATAACTATCAAATGCAATAAATAAATGTAAAATATAAATGTAACAGTAATAAGTATATATGCACACAATTAATGTTAATAATGTATAAATAAGTATGTTTTTGGGTTGCTGCAGATATTCACGGTTTTTTTTTCTTTAAATTTTTTTTTTGTGATTACATAAAGCAGTGGTCCGGCATCCAAAAGAACATTAAATTATTTCTACATTATTTATTGTGTTGCATTTCTATCGGGTTTGTGCGACTTTCCATGGAAACTATTTTAAATTCCATGTTAAATCACTTTACATGCATTTTTTTGGCGTAATTGTATTTTATTCTGAAGACATATTTAAATATAATTAAACAAAAATTATTGTTACAACAATCTAAAATATAAACAATCAACGCCCCACTCTCAGCGGGTTATGGTAAGATTATCAAACGTTGACGGGTCCGCAGCGATGTAAAGGTTGGGAAGTTCTGACAAAGAACAGAAAAATTTTCCAGTCACACTGAGCGGACAATGAAAAACTGATAAATCTATTAATTACTTAAGATATACTTCAAATAAAAAAGAAATCAATGTTTTATTTTATTTTATAGATTTAAAAAAATCTATATATATTAAGAGAATTAAAATTTTACGAGCCCAGCAAGAAAACATTTCCAAAATATGATGCCAGATTAAGATTCATGTTTTTAATTTATAATAAATTACTTCACAGCTTTTGAATCCCCATCAATAGGTATATGCATTGCTTTGAAAATAAGAAACAAATATTTCATAACCCAAATAAATAAAATTTCTTTTAAAATGGAAACATTTTTGTCACATATTAAAATAAAAAAAAAACTTTTTATAGAAATATAAAAAATATTTAAAACGACTACATTTTTTAAAAAAATTAAAAAATTCTAAACGCATTTTGAGGGGAAAAATTAGATTTAGATTCATCTATTACATTGATATAATTATCGTCTGCCGAAAGACAAATAATATTTGAATGGTTCTATTTTTAAAAAAAAAATGTGGAAAGCCGTAATTTATAAACTATTCCCACACAGTTTAATTTTTATTAAAGCTATTACTACTTTTTTTAAAGGCATATATAATTAAAACATTGGGATATTTCTTTTATTTCAAAGTTTTAGTTTGAGTCTAGGTCGTTAAAACCATCTGTTTTAAGGAAATAACAGCAAAATAAACTGTCTTAACGACTAACTGACAATTACAATCATTATATATTGAAAGGTCTCGATAATTAGTTAACTCATTGAAAATTACAATAAATGAAGAAATTTAAATATATTTAAAAAAAAACTCCGGTGAAATAAACAGGAGAAATCGATTTTTCCTTTAAAAAGAGGAATCCTGACGATTTGAGAATTTCTGTAGGTGTGTGTGACATTTTTAGAATGTGTCGGTTTGAAATCATGCAGAGTTTAAGAATTGATTAAGCAGGAAATCACTTCGGAAGTCTGGCGATTTGCCAAGGAATCAATTGTGTGGTGCAGGAAAAACCTTTAACTATACTTCCGATTATGTCAGCAAGCTAATTGGTTCTCATTTAGGTTTACTGCAGTTGCCGATAGTGCTTGAGTCTTTTAACGCCAAGGAAAAGAATTCGAAAACATTGACATTGTAGCTATATTTTTAAAAGTAAAATTCTTTACATCAGTTATCGAAAACTTTGTCATCTGAAATCGAAGGACAATTAATGCAGGAAAAACCAAATAAGAAATTTTTGAATCTACTTTAAATTAAATAGTGTGCCTTTTTTTTCAAATAAAATATTATCAATATTAATATTACCTTCCAATCTCGCTCCTTGGGAAAATATAACATTTTACAAAACTCTTTCAATTAGACTATTTTTATTTGTATAAAATTTAATTCACATTTCATATTATATGCTATAATGTTAAACAAATGATTTATAAATGTTAAAATTTTAAAGAAACCACATATTCATTTATTGTTTATGAAACCCATATATGGAAAATATATTTTCATACACAGGTATGTATGCATATGCAGGTATTATAACCTTCTTCCTTGAAACTTGTATTATCATGAGGCCAATTTTCTCTTTTAAAATGTATTCCGGATTTAGATTTTCATAGAATATAGAATAGAAAAATTATACATTAATTTTATTTTATTAAATATAAATGTAAAATTAATGTAATTTTTCAAACAGAACTAAACTTTCTTGCAAAATTGAAGAATGTGCAGATTAATTTCAATTCTAGCTAACTTTGAAGAAGTTAAACACTTGAAACCTTTTAGAACTTCTGACGTAATTTTTATCATATTTTCTATTTTTAGGCCCTATAGTATCGTATTCTTAAGTCCTATAATCAGCCTCCCTTTAGGGGTTTATATTGAATCAGGACCTGAAAACCCACAACGAGAATATAGACGATTCCCCCAAAATAATTTATTTTTATTTACTTATTCAACGCCCGTGTTTGGCTTCTTGACCATATCCCAAAATTAATGAATATACCTTTCCATCAAAAAATAATTACGCTTATTTTCTATATACAAGTAATGCAAAATAATAATAAATAAATAAAAAAAAAGTCAATTCCTACTTCCTAAAGAAAACTTTATTTTACTTAATTAAATTTAATCAATAAATTGACATTTGAAAAAACAGTTTTTACATCAAGCGTCATCCACTATAAATTTAAAAAAATTAAGCCAAAAGAAAATTCGTTAGAAAACCTTCTGGCGCCATCTGTTGCAGAAAGCCTGAACTTTTTCAGAAATAATGCAGAATATATTTAAAAAAATAAAAGGTAATTAATTAATATTTGAAAAACTGTATTAACACATCAAGAGTTATCCACTACAAGTTTTAAAAAATGTATTTGAACTTGAATGGATGAATAAAAAGTATTTTATTATTCAACGATTTGAAAAATATATATAAAAAATTATGTATATGGAATGAACGTGAACTAATAGTAGGAATTGAAAAATAGAGTAAGTTCCCTGCCCACCTCTTCATCAGATTTGACTAGAATAAGAGTATAGTGCACAACCATAGAATATTATATAAAATATTCCAAAGAATACACATCTAAACAATATGCAAGCAATTCTTTCAATGTTTTCATAGTATAATAAATAATATTTGTCACAAAGAATCTTTTGTTTACTGACTTAAAAAGTTACTTTAAAAGTTACAAATCTCAATTTATCACTGTATAATGGAAGAAAAATAATGTTAATCTTCATTCTTGGTAAAATAAAAAGGAAAGGAATTGTAATGTGCAAGCTCCCTTTTCGAAAATTCTCAAACGCGTTTTTTTGGTTGTTATTAAATACAATTTATCACATTATTGCGGTGACAGTCTTAGAGTAAACAAGGAAAATAAAAACTTACTGAAAGAGGCAAGGAATGGAAGAAACTAGAGAAAAGGTAGAATTGTTAAATGGATGTGATTTACCGAGAAGATTAACTTTTATTTTTGAACTATTAATTTTACAGTAGGAGATGAAAAATAAAATTATAACACGTTTAAAAATAAATCAGCGAAGCTTCTGTATCTACATGCTCATGATTCTTTTAAAAAGTCAAGAATTTTTATAAGGAATGAGTTTTTTTAAGAAACACGAAGTTAATACTTGTACTTAGAACAGTGATTCTCAAACTTTCAATATTTGCAACCCAATACTCAATCATAATTTTCATCGCTCCCTCCCTCTCCTTACCATAACAGTGTATTGAATACTATACTTTGACGCTAAAGCTACAATACGACTTTTAACATCTTAAGTGCCACGGGCTTATATAAACCTCTTGCTCAGCCAAAGCATTAATTACATCGGACGTATATATACGACTTTTCGAAGTACGATCTACTCTGTGTACTGCTATTCATAAAATTATTCCAAAGGCTTTGGAATGCAATAAAAAGACCTTGACAGTGTTTGCAAAGGATTCACTTATTTCAGAGAATTTGCTCTTATTTTCTTTTCTTCCCTCAAATACATCACATACGCACGCCTACGTGAAAAACGGTGGCAATGGAGAGCGAATTGCGTATCTTTTAATAAGCAGTTAAAGAGATTAATAACAAACAGTACAAATTTTTTAGCGTTAATTTTGGAGCATAATTTTATATATGACAAGACCATGGGGTCACTGGTAATTATTAAAGTTGTTCTTAGCTTAGTTTTGTAAATTAATTATAAAATACATCATGCAGTACTGATACATTTATAAGTGCATTATATCAGTGTAAACATGTATTTTATTTTTATTATGTCAATGTTTTTGTTTGTTTACTTTCAGCAAATTAATAGTTTTAAATAATCTTTTGCTTTCGACTTTTCAATATGCTCGCGCCCCCCTCAGAGTTATCACGCCCTCCTAGGGTGTGCGCCCCACAGTTTGAGAAATGCTGACTTAGAAAACAGTACAGGTCGATACATTTAGCTTCCAACAAGTTAGACAATAAAAACATTGAAAAAACTGTTTTTTGATCATATTTACACACGTATGTGTAATATGTTAAGCTTATCAAAAATTTGAAGTTTTTGCGAGTAAAATATAATTTGCTACCATTAAAATGTTTAATCTCATTTCGAATTTAATATTTATTAGAATTTTTTGTGGTTCTAATTTTTTTATATCCTTCTCTGAAAATAAATCTGGTAAACTAAAATTCTCTTTTTTAATTATTTGATCATTTGTTTTAAGTAATACATTTGTTCACAAAAGTTGTAGAGGAAATATTTAGGTACATAAGCTTGCTGAAAAAGTAAAATTTAAAACTAGCGAATTTTGTTGGCAGTACAAATACCTTTTATATCAAAATAGATTAAGAAATTATAATATACTATGTTATGAAGAATACCCAAAACTAATAATTAAAACAAGTAAATATTTCTTTCTACATATTTCTTGTATTTCTGTTTTCTTTCTATGTGTGAAATGTGTTTAAAACATTTCCTTCGCCTAGATTTTAAAACATCTTCATCTAATTTCTTATTATGTAAATATATCTTAGAAACTAAGTGTTTATTTTTGTTTATAACCCCCTTAAATTTAAAATATATACCTATTTTTCAAAGCATGCCAATCAGACCAATTAAAATTAAATTTCTAATATATATATTTATCTATATATATAAAGGAGAAAAGAGCGACTCACTCACTCACTGACTGACTGACTGACTGACTAATCACGATATCTCCGGAACTATTCAACCTACAGACTTGAAATTTGGTAGACATGTTCCTTTTATAGAGTAGACGTCAGCTAAGAACGGATTTTCCGAAATTCTAAGCGCAAGGGGCGTTATGGGGGTTAAAGGGCGTTATAAATAATTGCTTCCATGTTTAAACTACTTGATGTACAATCTTGAAATTGGGTAAGCGGATTCCTTTCAGAGAGTTGAGATCCGCTACAAAATGAGTTAGCTGAAAATCGACCCCCAAGTGGCGTTGCAGGGGCTTAGGGGGCATTATAGATAATTATTTCAATTTTAAAACTATTTGACGCACTATCTTTAAATTTGATATAAATAGATTCCTTTCGTAGAATAATGATCAGTTACAAAACAGGTTTTGTGAAAACAGACTTCTAAGTGGCGTTGTGGGGGATTAAGGGGCGTAATAGATAAATATATCGTTTTTAAACTACTTCACCTACCTGCTTGAAAATTGGTAGGTAAGTTTCTTTCCTGGAGTAAATATCCGCTACAAAATGGGTTTTGTGAAAATTGACCTACAAGGGGTGTTGCGGGGGTGGGGTTTAAGGGGCGTTATAAATTCCGATTTTTAAGTTATTAGACGTACAGTTTGAAACTTAGTAAGCAGATTCCTCTCATAGGGTAGAGATACGCTACAAAATGGGTTTCATGAAAATCGACCCCCAAGTGGCGTTACAGATAATTATTTCCATTTTTAAACTATTAGATGCACAGTCTTTATATTTGATAAATAGATTTATTTAATAGAGTCACCTATAAGAAGGTTTTGTGAAAACAGACTTCTAAATGGCGTTGCGGGGTATAAGTGGCGTAATAGATAAATATTTTCGTTTTTAAACTACTTGACCTAGCTGCTTGAAAATAGGTAGAAATGTTTCTTTCTCATGGAGTAAATATCCGCTACAAAACGGGTTTGGAGAAAATTGACCCCCCCAAGGGGGGTTAAGGGCAGATATAAATAATTATTTCTATTTTTAAACCATTAGACTCACAGTCTTGAAATTTGGTAAGCAGATTCCTCTCATAGGAAAGAAATACACTACAAAATATGTTTTGTTAAAATCGACCCCTAGGTGGCGTTGCGGGGATTCAAGGGGCGTTATTGATAATTTTTTTGCATTTTTAATTAATTGGACGCACAGTCTTCAAATTTTTTGCTAAGCAGATTCCTTTCATAGAGTGCAATTCCCCTACAAAATGGGTTTTGTGAAAACAGACCCAGAAGTGGCGTTGCGGGGGCTCAAGTGGCGTTATAGACAATTATCCCCATTTTTAAACTGTTAGACGTACAGTCTTGAAATTTGATAAGCAGATTCCTTTCGTAAAGTAGAGAACCGCTACAAAATGGGTTTTCGAATATCAACTACCAAGTTTAAATTCGGGAGTTTAAGAGGCGTAATCGATAAATATTTCCATTTTTAAACTATTTGATCATCCTGCTTGAAAATTGTTAGGCATGTTCCTTTCATGGAATAGAGTTCCTCTAACAAAGAGTGAAACGAAAATTGACCCTTAAGGATGTTTGCGAGGGGTCAAGAGGAGTTACAGAAAAAAATTAATGTTTTTAATTGTTAGACCCATATACTTGAAATTTGTTAAGCATGTTTCTTTTGTTGAATAGAGATAGATCCACTAAGAATGTATTTTAAGCAAATCAAGTTCTTAGGGGGGTGCAGGGGGTTACTGGGACGTATTGACAAAAAAATTACTTTTTTCGAGCTACAAGGACTATAATAATGAAATTTGGTTTGCATTTTTCTTTTGTTGAATTGAAATCCTCTAAGAGCGATTATTTTGGAAAACGGCTCTCAACGGGATTATGGGGATATTGATAGTAAAACTTCTTTTTTTCTTTTAGATTTAGACTTGAAATTTGGCTTGCATGTTCAATTTACGGAGTAGAGTTCCACAGAAAATTGGTTCTGCGGGAATCCACTTGGTTTTGGGGTTACGAAAGAGCAAATATCATTCTATACTTCAATTTTAGAGATTTTTAGAAAATACAAATTAGATGAGTTCTGCCCTTTTTTTTTTTGCGACAGTTAAAGTATAAGTATATTTTTCAATACAATCGAATTCTTAATGCTAGGACTTAGATATCAATAATTTATACATATATATAAGCAGTAAAAATTTATAAAACATCATGAAATACCCAGCGCGAAGCGGG
>BMAO01013478.1:0-19108 GCA_019973975.1 Trichonephila clavata
ATACTGTTAGTCTAATTAATATTTAAAACATACATGTTTGGAATTTACCGAAAAGAGATGTATATTTATTCATTTAGACCATGGTTCCCTATCTTTTTTGAACTGGTGCCCCCTTTTCTATTGAATATTTCGATACCACCCCCTCCCTAGAAGAATAAGAGTGTACGAAAACAAGAGTTAATTTTAAAAAAAATTCCATTACTAATATAATATATTTTTTAATTTAATTTTTTTTCTAAAGCCCCAATTTTTTTACTTGCGAATCTGAAATATATTAAAATGTATTATACTAAATTGTATTCATAGATATATACTTAATGAAATGCAGTGGACAAAATAATTTTGCTACTGCTTACAAAGACAACACATGCACTACAGAAATTAAAATGCACAATATCATTCAATTTAATGTAAGTCTGAATAATATAATCTTTAAGTTTAATACCCCTTTCCCGAACTACCGAAAAATGTGAATCTTTGTACATGCGATATAGAAATGATTTAAATACATGCAATCAACATAAGGTAAACAGTATTAAATTATACTTTGGTTAGTACATAATCAGCGTGTTTTTTTAGTCTTTTTAGACTATATTTGGTTAATTTGCCTAAGCCCCTCCGTGACATCTCAACGCCCACCTAATTTTATCTGGGTCTTTTACTGCCCCCCTGAAAGCCTCAAAAGCCCACAAGGGCACGTTATCGCCCACGTTGAGAACCTATGTGTGTGTGTGGGATTTAGACCCTTCCTATTTTATCGAAAAACAAAATTGTGTAAGTAAATAATATTTCTAATCACTAAATAATTCTGATATTTAGCATAAAAATATTATATATTTTTATAATAATATATGTCAAAAATAACTAAGATAAGTATTACATTAAGCTAGTAAAAATTATTTAGAATATATTGCATTTATTATTTTATGTTACATTAAAATTAATAGATTTATGAATTAGAGCACCTCTTCATTTTTAGGAACTCACTGGAAGGTCTAGGATACATGAATTTTTTAAAAAATGTAATCACAAATAATAAAACAATTGTTTTCCTAACTAGGATTAAGACAAATGTACGGATATTTTTTATTTTCAGTTGTGTGTGAGGAGTAATATATTTAAATATTCAAACTCTCTCTCTCTCTCTCTCTCATAAGCATACATGTATCATTAAAAGTTTCTGTCTAGAATTTCGAATTACTAATATTCCTTGATTTTTTTATTTACTCTATTGAAAAACAAATGCCATGTAACTTGAATTATTAGGACATTTATCTTTATAGAATATATCAATGAGTTATTGAAATAATCTTTAGCAGTCAACTTCATAGACAAGGGAAGATTTATCTAAGTTATTTGGCTGCCAAGCTCTAAATGTATGTATATCATAGAACTGGATAAATATATTTAATGTACATATAATTTATTTTATTTTAGTAATGTGTCGTACTCATAGTTATATAGCTTAAATTGATCCTTAGGGAATAAAACTTCTGAAAAGAAACGACACGTTGTAACATTTACTTTCACTTGATAGTGATGCGTCTCAGTTTGAAATTTATCATGCCAAATCTTATTTTTCTATTTGAAACGGAAGAAACTGCAAGAAGTCGTTTTAATACATGATTTTATTTTATTTATTACGTTTTTTTTTTACATTTCTAAATTTTTCCCGAAAGAACTATTATGACTGTCAAGTTTGCTTTAATTCATCATATTTAATGGGATTTTATGTTGGAGAAGTCCTTTAAAAAATGTTTGATCCAAGTATCTACGCTTTTGAGTATAATTTAGCACTCTTTGGGGAGGTTGGAAGAGTGTAGTAATAAATCAGGAAACGGTAGCAATTGCTTCCTAATAATCATTCTGCTTTGGGTATTTTTCCTTTTTCGTTAATTACAGTCATGCTATCGTATTTGAAAAGAAATAAGATGCAATATTTTAAAATAGAAGATTGCTCGACTATGTGGGATTATATAGATAAAATATTTCAAATTAATAGAGACATTTGGATTTTTATACTAGTGCGAGGATTTTCTCATCATAATATAACAAAAAATACTTGCGTGTACTAATGAGCAACAAATTGTAATATTTAACTGTAAAACAGAACCTAAAATTTTATTTTATATTCAAATTAATACATTTTTGCATAATTATTTACATTTGAATAACTATATTTGAAATATTATTGAGTCTCGTACCTCAAACTTAATGACATCCAATTACAATGACATTCTAAGATTTCTAATGCATTTTTGATTAAAAATTATTCCTTTTAATTTCATGTTTAATGATGTCTTAGAAATTTTTAAACTCTATAAGAATATGGAATTATTAATGCAATTTTAAAACAACATATGATTTAAAGTTATAAACAAGCCAGATTCGTGATACCTAAACCTGCAAACAAATGATATTTAAACTTTTAAACCCATAATATATTTTCAAAATATAATAGAATTATTTCAAGACCTCTGCCTTCAGAATTATTATTATAATATTTAATTTAAAGTTATAATATTCTGCAATGAAGTTTTAAGATCTTAATACTACAAATTTTTAATTACATTATTTAACTTGTATATTTGCAAATCCTCTGTGCATATTTATAATAAATTATCAAGTGAAGTAAGATTCGCGCATCAACGTTTCAAATAAGCTTATTTGAAATAAATTTTTATAAAATAAATTTATAAAATAAAATTTTACCTTTCAAATAAGCCTAAGGATTTTTCCCTTAGGTAACTGAATTGTACTACCGAATAGATACTCTTTGAAAACAGTAATTATGAGTATTAGAACGTGCGTTGAAAGCAAATTAATACAAAATACCCTATTTTTAAGTTATTTTGTTTTCAGTATTTACTATACAAAACGTTTTTTAGTGAGTTCAAGATATCATTATACCTTTTTAATATTATCAAGAGCTTGTCGTGAATTATATCCTCCCCTAAGGTTATCATCTCCCCGTCTACCATTAAATGTTTCTGGACGTGTAGGCGGATTTGAATAATCTTGAGACATAATTGCAATCACTATATTTATTGATGCTTATTAATCACAGAAGGATATAATATCACAATTCAAATTTAAGAGAAATAAAACACAGTGGAGTATGAGAAGGGAGTTACTACTAGCGGAACAATGGAATCGCGACTGAATCCACGAAAGATAAAACACGTACAATTACAGCTAAAACACGTACACATATTCACATTATTCTAAATCACTAACATTATCTTTTAACATCGGTTGTTCCGTCGTGATGATAAATTCCTTACTGGCAGGATAAGATAATGGAGAAGGATCCACACTCGGTAATACGGGATCTTTTCCAATTTCAAGCTACTGCTCCCCGGCGTAGCTCGTCACGTAACAGCTATCCACTACTGTCAACAACTGCGTGTTGATCTACCAATGCTTCAATTCATTTGACTTCACTCTGCTAACTCTTCACTTTACTTTTTTTGTTAACTCGCGAGACCCGAACTTATATAATATATCTCATTTGTATAAATCACGCTTTGGCTCCCGGTGGAGATTGGTTGAAATAAATAACATACTTTAAGGAAATATTGAGGAGTTTAGTGGAAACCGTATAGATCCGTCATAAGCTAAAGATATTAAAAGCACTACCTTTTAATGGAAGTTTTGTTTCTAAAATGTTTTTGAAGTTTTGCGACTCAGGAAACATAAAATAATGGTTAAACGTTACCTTTTAGCATAATTAGTGATAATAAAATCAGAAGTTTGTTTCAATTTCAGTCATAAAACTACCTTTTTGGTAGAATTTGAATGATTTTTAATGTTATGGGGAGAATTAAGGAGAGTTATTCTTACGTCGCATTAAAAAGCTGCACCAGGGCTATTGGCATCGAACCTAGCAATCACTTTAAGAGGATGAAACCTGAGCTAGAACTCATCCTAACTTTCCACTACTGTAACTGGAGGATATTAGAGCCGCGACAAATGTAATGTGCAACGACCTCCTCTGTACGGCAGGTATTCAGCGGTACTAGGCTTGAACTCTGGTCACGCCAGCCACGAGTCCATGCCCAACATAACTATGCTACAGTGGTCACACATTATGTATGGAAGTGATAGCTCAAGAAATATAAGTTTATATTTAAGATGTCACAATATTAATATTATTTAATTGATAACCACAAAGATTAAAAATTATCGATTTTAATGTTTGAAATATTTTAATTTAGGTATTGTGCGAGAGCTTGGTTAAGTTATTTTTAATTTAGAAGTTACATTAACATTTTTAATCCTTTTTATTTATTAGAAATATAAATAAAATATATTATTTTAGAAAGATAGTATTAAATAATTACTGACATTTTATCTCTTGAGAAACAATTGTATCGAAAAATGATTTTAAACGCATTGTTACTTATTACATTATCATTTATAAAGAATAAAATTACGCCTATCAGTTTAGTTCAATTTGTGATTTGAAACACGTAAAATATTCTTCCCTTTTACACATAACGCATTTTCTTGAAAAGTTTCAACGTTTTACCTATTTTTATTCAACACATTTCAGAACTTTTAGCAATATGATAATGGATTCACATTTTCAACTAAAATAATTTATATGTATCCTTTTTTTTACAAATCATTTTCTCTCTGTCTCACCTCTTATTATATTTCCTTTTTTCCATTTCTCTTCGATAGTTCTTCGTATATTTGCAAAAGAATAAATTTTCCCTTTCGTTATCGGGGAGTAAGGAGAAAAAAAAGAAACCTTTTCGAAGCTTTCTCTCTTTTCCGTCTGCTTGTTACAAATTCCCAGACACTCTTTTCGCAACAAACAGCATTTTCAGTTATCTTAACTGAATTGTGAGGAGCATCAAATCAAATATTTTTCGACCCATTTCACTGGTCGACTTGTAGTACCGAAAATCCTGATTGATCGCAAATGGCCGACCGAATCATCCACTTGGTTGGATTCTGCCAGTGGCCCCATAATCTTTCGGCCAATAGCTACACGCCGATGTTTGGTCCATTGCGTTCTGCTAATATGCAACCCATAAGGGAATGTGCAAGTGTCACGCACTACGGAAAGCATTCAAGACTGTCCGTTGGTTTTTTACGCCTCAAAAGAGGATAACACTGCCCTCAGAAGGACCGAACCGAAAGCACTAATAAATTCAGTTGGTATCTTAATGGACATAGAACAATAAAGATTTTCTCACATTTGGTGGTTTGCAAACTTTTTATGGAAAGATTGCAAGAATTGGACTACAAAAACTAATCGACTGGTTCTTTTTGCTGCGTATCAACAATTAGCTAAGAATGGGTTCAATGTAGATTTTTGTTCTAAATTTTGGAGATGTATTGTTTTTGATTTTATAGGATTACTCAATAACATTTAAACTGTAGTTAATTTTTTAAAAATTAATTTCTTCAATATAGTTTGATATTTTATTAGAAATCTTATATTTAAAAACTAAAAATATAGCCTAGGTGTTTGTAGATTATTCAATAATTATATATAATTTGAATAAATAATTCAAATCTTCCTCCATTTATATATTTACTCTCACTTCCTTTATTTGCAAGCGATTTACAAACAACTATATTCTTATTAATTTGTCATTTATTTTTTAAATGAAAAGTTTTCTTCGTCAAGTGTCTGTTATAAATGCTGTAATCTTTTCGGGTACATCCTAAAGATGTTACATATAGTGTTTATCAAAACGATACTATAAAAAACCTGTAAGTTAACAGTAATTTGATGTGATAATCAAAAATTTAAAACAAAAAGATTTAGACTTGCTTAAATTTTCAAAGTAATTTATTTACTTGTAAATCATGTGGTGTAAAAGTTTAAATATTTCAATAGAAAAGGAAAGATTTCCTTAGATTATTTAATTATTTGAAGAAAAATTTATATGCCTTATTTGGTATTTATTTTTTGATTGTCTCAGAAGAAAAATGTTTTTCATGTTTCTTTTTATTAATTTTAATCCAGTGTAAAACCTAAGCAATAAAGTAATAATAAATAATATTTATCTAAACCCTATAGTTTGAGAATTATATTCTGTTCTCTATACCAGCGTTTCTCAAACTGTGGGGCGCACCCCTCTAGGAGGACGTGATAACACTACAAGGGGGTGCGGCCATATCGAAAATAAAAGTTTCAAAAAAAATTAATTTACTGGAATGAATTAAAACAAAATATTTTCTGACATAATGAAAAATACACATTTTCACTGATATAATTTATATATATCATCTGGCAATATTACGTCATCTCTACTTCAAACTATCTTTGATCCTATAACCAAATAAAAAAAAAACATTTTGCTTGATTTACTGAGAGATTTTTTTATTACGTTTTCTTTTTAAACCTAAAATACTATTATTTCAGGAGAAAAAAAAATCTCAGACCCAGAGAATAATTCTAGGAAGATAAAAAAAAACTCATCACTGTCTTTTAGTGAAGTTGAAAATAACGTATTTCTGTTGCTCTTTATTCCAAGTGAAATGGTTTTATGATATTTCGAAAAACACAGATAATTGAAGGACTATTTCGCAAATATTTATTTTTATGAATATTTTGAAACATATAAAGCATAATGAAAAACGTTTCGCTTAATTTTTTTTAAAACTAACATCCATATTTTTTATATTGAATACACATTTCCCTGGAGTGTTCGCGCGAGGCACAAAGCAACTCCAGGCTTACGAAATCGTTAATTCCAGGAAAACTGTTTATTTTTCACCAATCACCTTGACGTTATCCTCCTATATGGGAGTCTTCAGAGAAACTAAAATGTATTTGTCACATATCTCCCTCTTTTTTAGGTGTATAACAAACGTTTCCTTACAACCTTAAGGTTCTTGTTTTGACCTAGTTCCATGCGCGACCACTTTTCTGAAATATTTTCTATGAACCTGATACATTTTTCCCCTGCGATAAATGTAAATGAGCAGAATATAAAAAAGAAATGGGCATCTGTGATCTCTATTGAAGGAAATTGAAACGGATCAAACATTGGAAGAACCTGCTGAAATAATTCATATTAATCATGATTGTGAATTAAATTTGAGAAAAGCGATGAACATGAAATGAAAGGAAAAATTTCAAATGCTACCAAAAGAACTCCATCAAGAAAAGTATTATGGAATAAGTGTATCACATGATCAACTTTGCCCTCTCAAAAAGACACAAGCAAGAAAAAGTTCAGCATGCTATTTATCGATCCATAAAAGACATTAAAACTACAATAACTTGAACAAAATATGGCAGTTTTGCCCACAAATAACATTCTTGTTCTGTTAGCAAAACGTGTCTGTGATTTGCGTGTCCTTTATTAATGTCTCACACATTTAAATCATTTTAGTGGAGTTTTATTGGGTTCTTTCTCAAGTTATCAAAGAAAAATTGAAAAGTCCTTGAAAGTAGGTAAGTATACTTTGTTTTAGTTAAAATATTCACTAGAATTGTGATTTTTATCGTGAACAATACAAATAATTACAAAAAAAGGATTGGGGGGACTCAGTCACTTCACGACCATTAACGTTAGTATTGAGTGCTCGCCTGTTTCCGGATTAAAACATTTTGAAGTGTCTTCTTGCTTTAAATATTAAAAAAGTAACACAATTATTCTTAATCGTAATTTTACATTCTTTTTCATTATTTAACATTAATTCTCAATATTAATTCTGTGAGGCTTAAAGTTACAGTTGCTTTTGCCAAAGATGATTTCTACGATCTCAGTTGCTGCTAGCAAACTAAGCTCTCTTCACCAAAAGTGTGAGACTTTTTACATCTGTCTATCCCCCTCAAGTCCTGCAGTTTGCCTCAACATGTTTCGGGGGTGTTCCTGGGCGGAATGGGCGGGGTACGTAGGGAGATTTTTCTCCTGGTAGGGCCACCCTTGGCGGGAAGGCCATTCCACTATGCCCAGCTAAAAGCTGCAGGTGAAGATAGCTGAGTCAGCCTTCTACATCTTGGTGCTCCGGTCTTTGCTGATCACAGAAGCTGCACTTTTTTCTCCATCTATGACTTTTTCACTCTCTGCAATTCATGCTGCATCGGCCGTAGCGCAGTCAAAAAAGAGTCGTGATCCAGGTTTAGGTAGAGGGTCTGGATTGAAAAGTTTGTTACAGTCTCCCAGTTCTCTAAACATTTTACAGTTCAATATCAACGGAATTTTCACTATTGCAACCAGATTGAAATTAGACCAAATCTTGGATCTGGCTGATGTCCATGGAGCACAGATTATCTCTCTCCAGGAATCTAAACTGAAGGATTCCACCTCCCTTATAAGATCCATTGATATAACATTTATAGATCAGACAGAAAAGACAACCTTGGTGGTGGCTTGGCCTTCCTCATTCGAGATTTAACCTACCAAAGTATAGATATTGATTTTGCTAACAATTCTGACCTTGAAATACAGGGTATCACGATTGGTTGGAGAGGGAAAAAGCTAAACATAATTAATGTTTAGCACTCACCAAATAACAAGAGTCTACCTCCTAATTTGATTAATTTATTTGTAGATAATACAATTTTCATTGGAGATCTTAATGCCAAACATCTGAATTGGAGTTGCTCCGGCAATAACCAGCGAGGTCTAGACCTCATCAACATGATCGATGATAGTGGCTTTTGCTTTTTGAATGACGGTACTCCAACTTACACGTTCTACAGCTATGCCACTGTGGAGCCTTAGATATTGCAGTTGTTAGTCCCAATATCTACCCCAGATGCAACTGGTCAGTTTTGGGGAATATTAGAAGTGATCATCTACCTATTCGAATCAAGCTGGATGCAAGACAATCAGCTTTCAAAGACAGGAAATAATTTTGGAACTTTAAGAAGACTGATTGGGAGTTCTATGCCTCTTCTGTTGATAGCGAAATAAATAGGAACCCTCTTACTAATAAATGTTGATTCCGATTGGCTACACAGAAAAATATTATTATCAGAAAAGCTAAAAAGATGATTCCTAGAGATAACCTCAGGAAGACCCAAAAACTTTTCATTCATAAATATGAACAACTCCAGAATTTGTTGGAGGAGAAAATAAATCTAGTTAGGGCATCTGGTGTACCTATTGAACCTTCAACAAGAACCAAGATACAGAAATTAAATGCTGTCATTAAGCGCACTTATGCCCATATCAAACGAGACAACTGCAATAATTTGTGTTTCACTGTTGATCCTAGAGTTCCAAATACTAAACTGTGTAATTTAGTGAAAAAAATTAGCAGGGAACAGCCTCAAGTTGAAAAGTGCAACACGATTCAAGACATTAATGGTGGTATTCCCCAAACTGATAGAGAGGCGGCTAACATTCTAGGTGATCACTACCAGAAAATCAGTAACTTAGACTTCTCTAAGGATGATGGCTCTATCAAAAGAAGAGCTAGTAACATAGTTCATGGTTGCCGTAGTAGCACCATTTATGGAAATCCTCTCTTAGCTAAAGATTTTAGTATGCAAGAGCTTGAGGCTGTTCTTCGCGATGCTGACCTTCTCAAGTCCCCTGGTACGAATGGAATTCACGGCAGCATGATTGACCATCTTGGTCGAGATTGTCGACGTAGACTCTTAGACATTTTTAACATCTCTTGGAAGTCAGGACGCCTGCCTCGTGACTGGAAACTTGCAACTGTCATTCCTATTCGAAAACCACAGAAAGACGCTAGCTTTCCCGAAAGTTATAGGCCCATATCTCTTACCTCCATATCTTGTAAGATAATGGGAAAAATGTTTTTAAAGAGACTTTCATTTTGTTTAAATTCTAGTGATCTTCTCCCTAGGGAGCAGTATGGTTTTAAACCAGGACATAGCACTTTTGATCAAGTGTTGTATTTTAGTCAAAAGATCCATGACGCTCACAATTTGAAACTTACTCATCACACTGTTGCGGCTTTCTAGATCTTTCTAAAGCGTTTGACGTAGTCTAGACACAGAAACGTATTATCAAACTCTTTGATTCTTTTGGAATCGGTGATAGGGCCTTACCTTGGCTTTATGATTTCTTGCACGACCGAACAATTACGGTAAAATTTAATAATTTCATGTCCAAAGGATTCAAGTTGTGTCAAAGACTACCTCAGGGATCTGTTCTGAGTCCCCCTATCTTCACCCTGTTCATGTGTGCTACTGAAGAAGTTATCTCCGGAAGGTGTGAGGTCGGCTTGTTTGCCGATGATATTGTCATCTGGAAATCTGGTGCTAATATTTCTATTCTAGAGAACAGTATTAAAGACACTCTTGTTGACGCATGGAAATTTGCAGAAAGCCACAAATTGTGTTTTAATTCTCTAAAGTCTTCAACCAGTCTCTTTACCACTCATAGAAAACTGTATAAATACCAGCCTAAGAACTTATTGGGTGGCTCGCCTCTATCCATGGACAAGCATCCTAAGTATCTGAGGTTTATACTGGACACAGAAATTTCCAGTTCAAGACACATTGACAATCTCGTGAACAGGAGCAGAAAACGCCTGAATATTTTGAGTTACATTTCTGGCCATGATTGGGGTACTGACGCTTTTACTATTCGAAATACCTACTTGGCGTCTATTAGACCTATTTTGGAATATGGTTACGCGATATACTGTTCTGCCTCCAAGACAAATCTTCAGATACTAGAGAGAGTTCAGCTGAGTGCTGCACGTATTCTAACAGGCCTTCGTAACAGTTGTCCTAATGACAATGTCCTTTTTGAGGCTGATTTGCAGCCGCTAAGCGTTCGAAGAAACTCAATTCTTGTGAAATATTATAACAAACTCCTTAGTTATAATCCTCATAATTGAACATCAATATTTCTAAAGAATTGGAGTAATAATCAAAGAATACAGAGAAACAGCCCCTATAGTCAGGTGATTAGTGACAATATGATTTTTCCCTCTGTGGAATGGCAAAATTTGAGGTCTTATATTTTCCCATCCAAGGGCCTTCCAGTGGTATATTTTCACCCGAACCTCTCAGTCCATGTCAACAAGACTTCAGATCCACCTGAATTTCTTAGGCAACTTGCCCTTGAATTTATTAGTAACATTCCTGATGATGCATTTCTTATCTATACTGATGGCAGCAGGAATGAACACTCTCATTCTGGCAGTGGTATCTATATTAAGTCCTAAAACTATTCCAGTCACATTAAACTGAGAAACTCTGATGGCTGCTCTGTCTTTAGCAGTGAACTCATTGCTATTGATACAGGCCTTAAAGAGGCTCTCTCAATTCCTGGTTCGAACGGCATCTTGATTTTATCTGACAATCGTAGTGCCATCCAACATCTTTCTAACTGGCATAAAGTGGGTGATAACTCAGGATGGAGAAATTAAAACGCCTTTCCTTTTCTCACGAGATCCATCCACAATTGGTTCATTTGCACGTTAACATAACGAGCAATAAGTTTGCTGATGCCCTAGTAAAAGATGGCACAGCTCAACCCACTAGGAGAACTCGGCCTCTCTCCTTTATTCAGAACAGCACTCCACCTATATTAACAACAAGTTATCAGCTATTCCTCCTGCTAATCACTGGGACGAGGCTTCACTCCCTGGTGTGTGGTTCTCTTTACCTTCAATGCAGCAGGCAGGAACAAACTATTTTATCTCGTTTCCGGAGTGGCCACCTTCGAACTTTAACTTTTAAAGGTGGAGACAAAGTTTTTCCTGCTTGTGTTAGATGTTCTGCCTGCAGGCATCACCAGAACACATTCTTGACTGCCTGGAGCTTACTAAACAAGATCTATATGAAGACCCTCTAATGGTGTTGGACTTTTTACAAGTGAATGAGATCATTGACTTAGTCTAGTTAGGCTAGACATGGAGATAAGCAACAACAACAACACATCTGGCTATTTTGTATGATACTTTGTAAGATGTAAGTAAATCTTTTTCTTTGACAGTCAACGTTTTTTTTAAAAAAAATGCTTTTTGTTTTTCATATAATTTTAATTTTAATTCAAAGAACTCTCAAGGCTTGTCAATGTACTCACCATGAAGCGTTTGCAATGGGCTTTTAAGTTTATTAGGTTTTATACTGTCTGCTACCAATATATTTTTAAATAAATAAATCACAGGGGCCTTTCTTCTCCATTTAATCTAGTATTGGCAAATCGAAAACTTAAATTTTCTTGAGAATACTTACTTGATTTAATTTTCGAAATTATGCTCGTCTGTGCACTTGTTGATGCTTTATTATTGTCGAATTTTCGCTTACGACTTAAAAACTTATCCAGGGGTTTCTGTTAATCTACTGCCGTAAATACTTAATACAGTGATTTACAACTAAAGCGCAAATTATAAAATGTACATTCTAGGTAGATTCGGTAGCTATAGAAGTATCGACTCGACCAAGACTAACTGGAATTCTACGAGGTACAGCATTTTTACATGTTTTGCCCAGACGTCCGATAAGTTGCCCAAACTCACGAAGACGTTCGCGAGAATGCTAGATGTGCTACATATGATAGAGAGCAACATAGACCATAGACTATTTTTCTAATGACATTTCTACTTTCAGAAATGGATGATGGAGGAAATATATATTTGATTAAATATCATTTTGCAATCTGCTCCAATTTAAAAATGAGCGAAAGGAAAAAAATAACATAATAATTATCCTGTTACTTAAAAGTAATTTGCTTAAAATAGATATTATTTGTTGTTGTTGTGTGTTTAATCCTGGGATACTAATGGGACGAGAGATGGAAGAACATAAACAATACAAACACATAAAATAATAGATATTTTATTTACAAACGATGATCCCAGCAAACAGAAGGTGTGCGCTGCTTTCCATTCGAGACAAGAATCCGTTTCAGGTGAAAGTCATATAATTTTTAAAAGTAACATATAAAAAATTTAATACTTATCTTGTTAATTTGTACGGTTTATAATTAAGTTCGTATCGTAGCTTTAGCGCCAAATGCATTATTATTGATTTCAATGTTTTACTATTGTATAAGGGGGGGAGCGTGATAAAAGTTATGATTGAAAATGGTCGCCAATATTGAAAGTTTGACAATCACTGTTCTATACTATTTTGTTAAGCTCTAAAAATAAAAAATAAAAAACAAGCAAAGTAATCTTCACCCCTTACAAGCAGATTATTATTTTATTACATTGCATTAATTGCATTCAGCTTTCTGGTTTTTATTTAGATTGCAATACACACATTTAATATATTTATTGCCTTTGCCTTAAAAAGAAAATATTTAACAATAAATTAATCACCTTCATTCTTCTATAGTATTAATATATATATATATATATATATATATATATATATATATATATTACTCGGCTTTAATATTATTTTAGTTTTAGAGTGAGTATTTAACTTATCCAAAAATAATTTTATAAGATGGTAAAATATGTTATGAGTTTTGTACCTTCCACCATCTCTTTAAATACATTTTTGTTCTATAAAATAATATTAAGAAAAAGGATAAATTTTAAAAGTACTTACCATGAATTTCACACTTGCCCGTAGAAAAGTTTATTTTGAAACAGTAATTTGAATAATGTAAAACAACATATTAAAACCGCCTGGATGCGGAGAATGATTAAAAACTCTCCGTATTCTACATATGCAACTCTAAGTTTATACGAGATTGCTAGTTGAATGAATAAAATACTTTATAATTTTAGCTTTTTTAATTTTAAAATAATTCATAGATTCACATGGCTTGTAATTTTTGTCTGTTGAATTTATTTTGAATTCACTTGCATGAAAATGTGTCGGATTAATATAAAATTTCTCTCTCAAAAGCCATTCTACATTTCAAGTTCAAGTAACAAAAATATTTTAATAAGAATTCTATTTTTTCCTTCTACTATACAGAAATATTTATTAAATTAAGAACTGCCTCTGCTATTTTTTTAAACTTTTTTGTGTGCTCATTTTCATGAATATTAAATACGACTTAGCAAAGAATGTAATTTTCTTCTTAGATGTTAATTCTAGTTTTGTTTTGTACCATCTTTAAATAAAGTAAAATAATTTTATATGATATATCCTTTTAGAAAAAATCAGTAGTTTGCTTGAAACAAGTGCATGTACATTAAGGTTATATGTTTATTATTTCCTGTTTTAGGAAAAATTAAGTCTAAATTATTCCTTTTGTACGGTAGCAGTTTTCAGGGCTTTTATTTGATTAAATCTTGAAGCTTCATAACATTAGTACTTTAAATTTAAAATTTTAAAGTATTTTTCTATTTTTGTTTAATTTTCCTTGTTTTTTTCCAGGCATTTTTATTGATTAGAAAATTGGTATTTACAACAAAACTTTATTTCACATGTTACATGCTTTAAAACTATTCCCTGTTGAAAGTTAATCAAAACCAACATATTGTGTGAGGGAAATTTGAAGGAAACTTCCAGTAACCATCTCAAGTAATTTCATTGCCTTTTGTTTGCAACAAAGGCACCTTGAAGTTAAGTCCCCTTATCAGATTGACAAGTCAGTCCCTTTCCTGCATTTGGACTTGGCCTTGACTTTTATCACATCATTCCGACGGCAGGTTCCATTATTTCATCACGCTGGACTCATGTCTCCCCTCTGTCTTAGTGTAGGTCACTGGAGAGGGCTTAATGGATTTCCCAGACTTATTGTGCCGGGTTATCAGGTTCTAGGATAGCCAAGCAGAGCTAGATGATAAAGAATCTCAGTTATTAAAGGCAAAGAAAGCAATCGGGGTTGTTTTTCGTCCCAGAAAAAATTTGGCTTATAAAAAGATGTATAGACGTATTTCAGACAAAAATCTTTTCATCGTCTCAATTCTTAATTTTGTTAGAATCAATAAAATTTCAAAGTAAAAATAATTTATTAAATACATTTAAAAAATATTTTCGGATAAAATTGAAACTATTTTAAAATTTTAATGACCAAGAATGCTTCCGTTTCTTGTAATCATACGCAGTATCCAAAACAGTGTATGAAAAATGTGTCTGTAGATGACTTTCCAAACATTTAATTAATCAAAATATTATTCAAACGTAAATTTTTTAAGTAAAATATATTAATGTGTAATTAAGTACTTCAAAAGAATTTATTTTTGTAGCTTGCAAACCATTAGGATGAAATGAAGCAAGTAAATGTGTGAGCTGGAATATATATATACATATATATAATATATATAATAATATATATTCATTACTAGTGAAATTATTAATAATTTTGAAAAAAATATTGATATTACGCATTTTAAATATTTTATGTGTGACCTTAACCAAAACGTAAATAGTTGTCTTACAAGTTCCTTTAAATGATGATTACTTTACAGATAATCAAACCTTAGATTTTGTCAAAGACATTAATATGTTATTGGTTAATAAGTCCAAAAACAGAAATTGATTCTAAAGAAAAATGCAGTTAAATTTATTAGGGTTCTTAAACATATTTGTTATTTTCTTAGTAAATGTTATTACTAAATCTAACAAACATTTCAATATAACAAAAAATTGTTAGATCAATCTTTAATTGCAATAATAGTTCAGTCTCTGAAATATATTGAGTTGTAAATGCTTGGATTACCACAAATTTATTGACGAGCATGAATGACATGTGGTAACTGGTAATTTGTGTATTACTAAAGATACTATTTTAAGAGATATATATAGTAAAGTCACACTCTGATTTTGGATCATTTATTTCAAATAAAAATAGAACTTTTAAACAGTAAATTAATAGGATTGAAATACATTATTACAATATTTCTGCGGTTAAATATCATTTACATTTGTTGGCCTTTAAATTAATACACTTAAAACGGCCTCAGAAAATTAAATTTTGATGTGAACGCAATAATATATTTAATGTGATTGCTGTAAGCTACATTGCCAGGAAAGCTATTTATTTCAACATGAAATAGGTATAAGAATATTTCAAGCATTTTATCATGTTTTGCTAATTTTGAGAAACGAATATCAAATGCAGATTTATCAGTGCATTTCGAGAAATTATTATGTTGGATTCATGTTATATATTTTTTAACAGGGGCAAGTATTGTACGTCATCATTTTTAAATAATCATTAAAACAATAACTTCTTATACTTTGATGAAATTCCTAACATTGATTATTAATTTTCTCAAAGCAAATCCATATTAAATAAATAAGCTTTCCTATTATATCTACTAAAGTCATAGATCTAAGAACTAACCTTCACGGGCGCTTAACGATATCGATTCATTAAGTAACATTTGACACTTTTGAATATCGAATGTAAAATTAGAATTCGCACTCCCTTTTGTAAATTAAGATTGCGACACATGGAGGTTTTCATTTATTTGATAATTTTTTTGCATACACAACTTGTTTCGATAGAAATGTAAAACCACCCTGCAAGACATACAATCGTGGTGGGACAGATATGGCCTTTACGCCTTGACGGCCTTTGCGCCGCATGTTAGTCAAATTTTTTCTATGTCAAATTTTTTATATGTCAAGTATATATTCTAAGAATGTGTATATGTTGACTAGAATGTATAGATGTGCAATTCATATCCAAACATACCACAGACAATTCTAAAATACTCGTAGCTTGGTGTATGGTCCGGGGAAACCTATGGCATATCGGTCGATCTAGGAATTGCTTAGGATAATTTTTCGTTGCTCTTTCAATGTACGAATAAAGGAATCTCTGTTAGCAGAAGAATGGTTTCGAGCAGCATCACCCTGAGGCCCCCCACCCATTTTCAGTCGGACCTGAATTTGGGAAGCATGGTGATCGGACAAAATGTTGATTATCTTTCTTACCTAGATAGGGATATACAACGCTTGTGAGATTATATTTTGCTTTGTTATCTATATAACGTGGCCGCGGTAGCCATGTGGTCAAGGTATCAAATCATGGCAGGCATGACGTGAGTTCTAGCTCTGTACCACTAAAGACCCAGCGTGTAGGGAGAGATGCCCGTTAACGTCCTCCCGTTGGTGTGGTAGTTAGGAGAGGGCGATGCCAGCTTAGGTGTCATCCTCGTCACTTGACCATGGTTTAAAATTACGAGGTCCGTCACCAAAAGCCCTCATGTAGTTCAACAGTGCGGCTTTAATATTCACTCACTCACACACGCTGCCAATATAACAATATTAAACCAAATGCAGAGCAGAAAGAACGAATATGAAGCAGTAAAACCATCAGCAATCAATTTTGCTAGCCCGAGTTGACATCATGTGCAGGACTATTCATCAAAATGAGGGTCCATCATTATGAAAACCAAATCGCTATATTTTACTGATATTTATAATATCTGCACACTTACACTGTTCAAGCGTAGAAGTTGGTGTTCACAGTTAGAAAAAAAATGAATCTAACAGTAGTACAACGATAAGTATTAAGGCCCCCCAGCAAAGTCAGGCTTTGGGCCCCAAGCTTGGTGTCAGTTAAGCTTGTAATCCTGCTCCTGTAATAATGTGGAGAGTTGCGGGGGTGTAAATTACTCTACTGGAATCTTCTCACTCTCATTTGAGAACAGCACTAAGATCCAATCGTGCTCGGACAAATTTTCATATTGTCGCGTTCATTGCAAACAACCGCTACTTTTCTTTCTTGCAGTGGGGAGCATACCTCGGAGCTCAATCTTTTACTTTCCCTAAGTATTCGCAAATTGGTTGTGCACGATATCTGAGCAGCATGAAGCTTATTTGCCACTTGACTAGATTTGTATGCAGGGTTCTCTTTACTATTAGTAGGACAATATTTCTGTTATTCATTTCACCCCCATGAAGACCTCCAGACAATGTGTTTATTCATTTTCCACAGTTTTGAAATAGTGGTCAAAATCGAGACACAAAACTGCAGGAGGCTTTGAATTCCTTGACAACATCCATTTCCTGCTGCTATTCTTTCAGCGTTCTGATAACCATTCTGCAATTAAAGCAACCAAATGTCATTAATCAGACTAGTCAATTTATTCCTTTATTTTCCAATTTCACTACAACCTACAACATCTACAATCGCCAATTACCTTCGAGTCCTTATCAAAGTTGTCACTCTCAATGCATTTTCTCAAACAGGAAAATTGTGCATTTATTCTTAGAGTACCATCGAATTACTCTAATAATTTCTACTGTTAGCTCACACTCTCTCTATATTTATTTGTTCTAATTTCAATCGTTAATAAAATGCATTTTAAAGCACTCAATTGAGCTGAAACTTTATATACACGCTTATCTTGGATGCAATACAGAAATTTAATTATAATTAATAAAAATTAATTGATTAAATTAATTATTCAAAGAATTACAATACAGCTACGTTGTCATCATTTTTGGCGACTTGTATCTAAACTTGAAAAGTTTTTTTCCTCACATTTAAAGCACTCATTTGAGCTGAAATTTAATATACATTATTTTTTGGGTAACAATACGATAATTTAATTATAATTAATTAAAATTATGATTGAAATTAATTATTTAAAGAATTACAGGTACAGCCACGTTGGCTTCATTTTAATTGACTTGGGTCAAATCCTTGAATTTTTTCCCCCACGTTTCAAAATAAACCATTTGAACTGAAATTTTATACAAGATTGTTTTGGGTGACAATGCGATACTTTAATGATAATTAATAAAAATTAATTTTCTCTTGTAATGTGATTCTGTCATATGCAAATACATATTTATATTAAGGCGATATGGTACCATCTTAACAATTTTTTTTAATATTTGATATTTGGTTTTAATTGTATTTCATAAAGGTTAATATCTAATAATTCCATGCAAAATTTTTTAATTTGTTGTAAAATGTTTGTAAAATTAAATTTTTTTAGCTTTTTTAAGCATTTTTAAATCTAAGGGTTTTTAAATATGTCTTTTCTTTCAAAATTTTTTTCCATCTACCTTATAATATACTACACAATACTGTACATGGGTTTTTTTGGCTGCTGCTTTTTAATTTTTATAATTTTTTTTATAGTTAAACTTCTAAAAATTCCCCAAAAAACATTAATTTGATTTTGACATTTTTTAGAAAAAGTACTAAACATGTTAGAGCTGATTCCATGCACAGTTTTAAAAACATACATTTCAAAACATGTATAAAAAATTTCAAACCCATACTTCAATTATCAAAAAAGCCTTAGGATTTTGAATAACAGTATATATACAAAA
>BMAO01013479.1:0-11477 GCA_019973975.1 Trichonephila clavata
TTCATCACTAGAGGGCGTGCGATCGTGGCCATCATCACGTGATTAACAACGTGCTATCATGTAAACAAATAACAGCTAATGGTATGACACTTGTGATTGCGCGCTAACTTTCAAATTTGTAAACATTATTATTTTATATTCTTTAAATTCTTTTTAGTACTTTAAATATTTTTAATATATTTTCTACTATTTTAGTTTAAGAAAAGGGACTAAATATATGTGGTTTTAGTTTATAGTATTAGATTTAAGTTTAGTTTATACTTCCATCCTTTGGCTTCGAATTTTTGTATACTTATAGGCTTAGTAATTATTTTTTATAAGTGCCCGCCACATTATGATTTAAATAATTCTACAGCGCTCTATTGAACAAATTGCTTCTGGAATTGGGAGAAATCTATTACTGTCACAAATTATGTTGTAAGCGAATTTTTCCGAGAAAAATGCGTGCAGCTGTTAATAGGGAGTGGCTCGCCAAAACAAAGAATTGTTTTGACTACTGAGCCAGAATGATTAGTTAATACTTCAGCTGTTATGTGTGAATAGGAGGAGATACTGCTAGTGAATAGATTACTTATTTGTATTTCTAGACACTGATACTTGTGTCTGAGGATGTGAAGACCTTTCAGAATTTATTAAGCAAATTATATTTGCTGTCTCTGGCATTTCAAATATTGTTTTTAAATAAAAAATTTCATTGCTCCTGAAGAATTGTCTTGCTGTTAGAGAGCATACAATTCTGGAACCCGATCGACTTACATTCTAAAATGTGGCATGTTTCAGAGCAGATGGATACATACATTCGTTTGGAAAGGTATTTATTAATAAATTTGTGACATTAATTGTATTCTTTTATATATAAACTTCTTGTAATTATGAAAAAATAGCCTGTGAATTTCACTGTTATTTTCTAAAATTTATATTAAGTTTCCTTTTTGCTGTTCTTGAAAATCCATTTTAGTATTATTGTTTGGATATCAAAGTTTTTAATGTTAATTATTGTTTTATTTTAAAATTGTATGGAAATATTCGTTTGGTTTACATCTATTGGATAATTTATATGCAATTCAATAACTCATAAGAAATAATTTATAATAAAGAATAATTCAATAAAGTTAATCATTATTTCTAAAAATTATGTATTAATATGATTCTTTCTTTAACTTAATAGTGTAAGAGTATTTTCTTTTTTAAACTTTGAAGACAGTTTAAAGAGAAATTTCTAAAAGAAATTTCAAACCTTTGTAAATGATAATTACTAAGTAAAGCCAGACAATCAAAGCTGGCTAATGTGTTATTTCATTGCAGAATCATCATATATTTCAAAAGATCTTACTATGTCTTTGGAATTTTTATGGAACAGTTGTTTAAAAAATTAGTATACAATAACAATGTTTCAATTTTATGTATCCATATTAATGCAAATAAAGATTGAAACTGACAAAAAAAATTCTCTTTTGGAATACATCTTAGAAAAAATTTTCACATGAGTACATAATGAAGTAATGTCACCGATAGTCTTTCAATAGAATATGAAAAATGCATTTTTTAAATTGCAATGAATTTCTTTGTTAAAAAAATAAAATTTTCACATGCTTCACTTGTATTATAATCATGTAATATTAAAATTAAATGTTCATAAATGATGCATGTTAAATAATTGTAATTACTAAAATAAACTAGCTAACAAAAATTTTGTATGCTCCTATATGTAAAAATTTTCACGAAAATAATTTAGCATGTTTCAAACAATTTCTAAAATTTTCCCATATTTTAATATAATTCATTTTTTCCCAAGGAGACAATAATTTATAAAAAAAAATTAAACATTTGTAGGTGATAATTACTAAGACTAAAATTGCTAAATATTAGTATTTTATAACATATTTTTAAAAACTTCACAATGTATTGGTATAAATCATACTATTTTAAGGCCTCACAATGCCCTAAACATTTAAAAAACAATTTTTTGACACTTTCTTGTGGCCCATACCATTGAGAAGCTTGCCACCAAATTATATTATTAAAGATTAAAATCATTATTAAACATCAACAAGTTACCAAAGTTTATCATGAATAAACGGAGTTCCATTCTAATCAAAATAAGTTTCTACTACTTATAAGCAAGAAATTAACTAATTATATCATTAGTTTACAAGGAAAATCCTAAATTTCAAGAAACTTTTCAGTTTTCCAAATTATTCTTGAGCAAAATATTAAATTACTTCAAAGTTTTTCAAAGAAATGCTAAATCAGTACTCATACCATTCCAAAATTAGGGAACTTATATTAAACTGCCAAATAATTTTGCCAAGCAAAAACACATCAAGAACTTTAAAAAATTATGTTATTAGTATTACTGTGTTCAAACATAAGCAGGAACAGCTCCAGTTATTGGCTGTATAATGCAACAACATCCCACAGAATCAAATGTCTATACATAAAGCCAGATTTGGTTTCATGATCCTAATTCTCAAATATATAATTGATCCAAGTACTCTTCTTGGGTCAATATTTGTAAGTAACTCAATGCGAAAAATTTATTCAGGACTTATAAGCAGGATAATATCAATATTCAAGTCTTTTAGACTTATATTTATGTAAAAATAAATCGATATAAAGCACAAATCTAATCAATAATGATAAATCTTCTACAAATTGTGCAAATACCTATAAATGCTTATTTGTAATACATAGTAAAAAAAATTGTACAAGTGTGTGATAGGTTTATACCACAGTCAAACTCTGAAAAACAAATGTTGTGCTAATAGATACCACACAAATATATTACAATTATTTATTTTGTAAAAGAATTAGGGATTCAAAAATGACTTTTTTATTTTGATCATGTAAGAGTGAGCAGGATTTTTATTCCATAAATGGACATAAACATATTCTATTATACACAGATTTTAATTAAAATTTTAATTCCTTAATTTATTATATTTGGAAATCAATTCTCGATCAATCATATCTTTTACCTAAAATAGCACAGCGAGTAAGGACTTTCAAAATGTTGCATAATTTTTTTACATGTAATTTTACAAATGGTAAATATAATTTTGACTTCTAATGTTTAAAAATGGTACTTGATTAATCATCAAGTATAAACATTAAAGAAGCTGTAGTAAATTAAAATATTTTTCCATTTCTATAGTGAATGGTTCTCAAAAATGTTTCTTTTTCCCTGTAATATTCTAAAATTATTAAAAACAACAAGTTTTTGATTTATATGTATGTATACCTTTTTTGATACAACATGTATGGTTACATATCAGATTTTTGCATCCTAATTTTTGTAGATAATTAAATACTGAAGTATCTCTGTTAACTACTGTGAAGATGTGTAAAATTTTAGATTAACTAAACATATGTTCTATTGTGTGTGTGTTGGACACACCTGTCCTTAATTTTACCAAAAACATATCAATCACTTGCAAAATATTATTTTGGGGGGACATTAAGGTATTTTCAATATTTAAAACATTGAATACACTAAAAAATCTCTTGCAATGAAACCCTCTGTTAAGGTTTTCATATGCAAATCACTTAATGTTATTTGCAATGTATTTATTTTTCTGTACAATATTCTTCTGCTTCTATTCTGTTTTGTGAAAGGCAAGTTTATCTAGGAAGGAATGGAAAGTGCTGGACTTAATCAGAATGTAACGTTTGCTATCCCTGTATTAAAAAAATTTTTTTTTAAAAAATTTACATAATTATGCATGTATATGTAACTACTCATGAATTTAAAGCTATAAAAATGTAAAATAAAAATAACGTGAAATTTGAAATGTCAGTTGTAGTATAGTAAAATTGATAATTAGAAATTTTCTTTTATATCGTAATTGTTTTTTAATATTAGGAAAAGTTAATGCAATCAGTATTTTAAGAATATAGATAGATACGTGCTTCTCAATTTCTATATGATCTAGCTCTTCAGTATCGAACTGATTTATTCCCTGATTTCTGGAAAAATAGTGGAATATGAATCTCACAAATTATTAAAATATATTGTATGTTCTTCACCATACAGCATTATACATTTATGGATGCATATTTTTTAAAGTACATATGGACTTCATTAATTTACTTGTATTTGTAAGTGTATTGTTCTGAAAATTACAAAACAATGACTTTGCTGAGCCAGTTCAGTTTCAAAATCTTATCTATCATGCTTGTTAAATTAGTGAAAATAGTTATATAAAGAGAAAAAAGAGGGAAAAAAATGTAGGTGAGTTCAACTGCATACTTATTCATCAGTTAGAAAATCAGAACAGGTCCCAGAAGTAGAACCCTGCTTTGTTTTTTCGTGTCTGCAAAATTGAAATGCTTTGAAGTCGACACATTTATCAACAGACAGTACAATAAAATTTCTAATGACTGCAACATAGAAAATGCATAGATATATATTAACATTATATACACAGAAAATAAAATGAACAAAGTTATGATGATATTTCTATAAATTAAAAAGTATTTGTATTGCTACTAAATGGATGGCAAAATTTAAGAGAGATTTTATTCCAATAAAATTTAACAGAACAAATTTCTTTATTAAGACAGTTCAGTTTCAAATTTTTGTCTGTAGTGCTTGTAAAATTGTCGAAAATAATCTTAAAATAACAAAAACAAGTATTATAAAAAAAATAAGTCAATTCCTTCTTAGGTAAGAAAATTTTTATTTTAGTTAGTTTTTATCAAATAATTATAGTTAATATAAATATGTGTATACATATGAAGAATCACAACATTAAGTGACAATTAATTTTTATTAATTATCATTAAAGTATTGCATTGCTATCCAAAACAAATGTGTTTCAAATTTCAGTTCAACTGAATGTTTTAAAATGTGAGAAAAAACCTTTTTAATTTTGGACACAAGTCGCCAAAATGGTCACTATGTCGCCAAAAATGATGCCAACATGGATGTATTTATAATTATTAGAATAATTAGTTTTAATCAATTAATTTTTATTAATTAATTCTGTATTGCAACCAAAATAATCATGTATATAAAATTTTAGCTCAATCGAGCGCTTTAAAATGTATTTTACTAACGATTGAAAATTTGAACATAAATAAATATTGAGAAAGTGTGAACTAACAGTAAGAATTGAAAATAAACGTAGGTAATCAACTACATACTTAACAAATACAGAGCATTCAGAATAGATCACAGAAGTGGTACCCTGATCTGTGTATGTTTGCAAAATTAAAATTCTTCGAATTCGAAATGCTCAGAAAATATTTCACTCTTTTTAAAATTTTAAAAATCGTCAGCGTATTTGATAAAAAAAAAAATATTGAAAATGAAATAATTAAAAAGTACACACATTTCAGTCGAAATTTCTTTTGGAACAACTTCTTTCATTTGATTTTGATAGATGTAAATACGAAAATTCCACCAAAATACTCAGTCGAATCAAACACGTGGCTATTTGTTTTGTATATCATCACGTGATTATGACGTCAGGTGTATCGAGTCCATTACAAATGATGCCAACTTAAGCAACGTAACTTTAACAACAGACGATTGCAATCAGCGAATAAATTGAGCAATCAGATAAATTAGAGTGACATGAATTATTAAACAAAAGCAGACGATTATAAAATGGAAGAGAATTTTCAAACTGGAAAATATTTATAGCTACTGTTTAATTTAAATAGTCAATTAAATATCAGTTCAAAATGAAGAAAAAATATTTAAGCAGAACAAAATATTTTTCAATGTGAAACATTCAAATATGCACGAACGAAATTATTGTTTTTATATGTGCATGGGAACAGTTTTCAACGTTATTGGCTGCATATTGTTGCATTTGGCAACGTCTTTCCATTTGAGGAATTAGTTGACGGTATAACACATACAAATACCTTAAAAAATTATTATTGAAAAGTTGTTAAAAATTTAAATGCCATATGGAATGTGTTTGAATTAAACAAAAACATAATTTTTTTTCTTTATCCTGCTTTTGTTTGAATTACTAATTAGCAGAGAAGTCTAACTTTGTTTTGGTACTGAATGCAATTTTTTTGTATATAACTTTATTAATTGATTATATATAAATCCCAAAAATTAGCATTATAATCAAATGTCTATTTGCTTCTTTTTATGAATAAATATAAATAAGTACGAAAAATTAAGAACTTTAATAGTTATTAATATTCATAATAAACAACTGAATGACAAAAGCGTTATTAATAAATGTATTATAGTAATAAAACCCACACAGATTAAATTAAAATATTTTTCCTACTTCTAACATGCAGTTAAATTAAATTAATTAAATTTAAACTGTTTTCCTGTAAAGTAAAATATTTTCCCTGTTTTCATTTAAATGCTAATTGGAAACATATTCAACTTATCCCAGATTCAACATTATGCAAATATCTTGCTTAGATTTTAAAAAAATATAGACTCAAGCACTATCGCAATAGCTTGACTTCAAAATATTCTCAGACGGAAACCAAAATAAGGAAAAAATATTTGTAAAGTCTCATACCAAAAAAGGAAAAAAACGGCATTTAATTACCTTAAAATTAAAAATAATTTTAACTTATGTATAGTTATTCTTAGAATTCCTAATTACATAAAAATTAAGGCAATGTATCAATTAATTTTTAAATTTTTTTTTAAAAATCTGATTTTGTTGTAAACTTTGGCAAAACACTTAATTGCTTTATTTGTTCAATAAATATTACAACTTACAGGTTTGAGTAAATTTTTTTTAATTTGGAAAATTATTTGAGAGAGAGAGAGAGAAAGAAAGATTAAAATTCATGAACTCATTCGTTTTTTAATTTAAAAAATAACTTAGAAAAAAGAGTTAAAAAGTTTAACGAAGACATGGCTTTGTGACGTAGTCACAAAGGAGAAACGCCCCTATTCATGACGCATACCACAGCTGGAGAGCACGTGGCTTTGGCGTCATTGTGCTTTGTCGGACATCTGGACTGTCGGTGCCGGTGTAACTGGTAAACACTATGGGCTGGGCACCACTGTATTATTTTTCGTCCATAGGTAGTGATTGTCCATCTTGAAAGACTGGTGCTTCGGTAGACGGCGGCGGGTGGCATCAAAAGAGGAAAAGGCGGCGAGATGGTTCGAGAACCAGATGTCAGCCAAGCCCTTGTCGCCGGAAACTTTTGAGAGGGATCCGAGCCTTTGTTATCCCTTCACCAATGGCGGGATAGTGAGACCGAGGTCAAGGGTGCAAATCCTTGAGGCCTGCCAATGGGGGTTGATGAGGGGCATGGAGTGGACCCACCCCTGGAGTTTAAAAGGGTCGACGCAGCGAAAGAGAGGATCGACTCCCGAGATCGACTCCTGAGACAGTATCCGACGGACGAATAAAGAAGCGCGAGATCGACTCCCATGATGAACTCCTGAGATCGACTCCGAGACAGTATCAGGCGGACTAGGAAGGAAACGCGAGGCGAGTGCCCGCGGTAGAGAAATTCGACGATCTAATTTTCGTTCTCCGTATCCTGAAGACCTGATGTCCGGAGGAGAAGAGAGGAGTGGGCACAAATGCAACCGAACGGGCTAAATAGAACTAGCACCTGAAACTGACTTTTTTCCCTCTTCCCAGTGATCTTCTAAGTATTGAAAATCAAATAAAGTATTTTAGCTCACAAAAAAAGCATATTTTTAATGATTAGCCTGGCGTCACAATTCGCTACCGAGTTCCACGACGCCACAGCTTCATTGATTTATTGATTAGTAATATTGCTTTGCGAAGCAACACGAAGGCTATTGGAGACGGACCTTGTAGTTTTGAACCATTGCCAAATGGTTCGGCCGCCATCTTACCTGGAACCCTGTCTATAAGCTTCCACATCCAGCTAACGTGAGTATTTTGCGCCTTGACATTGATTTTTATGTCCCTCTGTTGTAAATTAAATATTAACTGTACAGATGGCGCTGCAAGTCATCCGAGAGATGTGTTCTTTGTTTGGCTTGTAGAGTCAGAGTTTGTAATGCTCTTTTGCTGTTAACATGTCTTCTATGTGTGTCGTCTAATAAACAAAAATGCTAAAGGATGGACTGAATTATGGAAATGATATAAAAATATAATGGAAATATATAATCGTCTTACTGACCATGGAATTAGGGAATAATTAACTATAATACCCTCCACACATAAAAATACATGGCTACATAAGAAGTAATACACAAAAACACGAAGAAATTGGAAAAGTATGAACAGGACAACAATAAGTTCACTCGGATACTTTTCAGTTATGTCCTTTTTCCTCGTTGGGACATAAGGGGGAAAAAGCTTTTTATGTAGATTCAAAATAATTAGCAACTTTTGATCCAACTTTGTATGTATTCAGGTTTTGTCATAAAATAGTCAATATTTTGATCTAGTTCAATATTAATCAAGCCATAGCCAAAGTATCACTGTTTTTAAAGAAAATCAGTGTAACATTTTTTTTTTTTGTATCTAAGCATATTATTCTGTTTCTCTCCCTTTTGTACTGCATTTCCTGTAGATTCCGTTTATTAAGACTGTAATATTTGCATGACTCGGTATTATTAGAAATCTAAAATTAAAAATTATCTATTTAACCCTCACATGACGGGTGGTCAATATTTCGACCAAAAGGAATTTTCTCTTAAAGGGTGAGCTAGGTCCAAAAATCAAGGAGTTCCTTTCCCACTTTCTGAACACTATACTGGTACTGGTACTATATGGGTGGAAAGTACTCGTTTCTTTTGAACTCCAATTTCCTATCATTACGAATCACAGTGACAGTGAAATACTTACACAAATTTCTCTTTTAAAATGAGATAATTAACTATAATAGATTTAACATAAACAAAAACAAAAAAAGAATTGCTTTAAAGCTCAGAAAATTTTTTTGCATTTGTGAAGCGGGTGGTGAAAGTTCTAGCCAGCAGCAAAGTAGTCCGTATGTGTAGGTGAGAAAAACTTAGAATGTGGAAAAATTAGAATGTGTATTGATGTTGAGAAGACATTCTATGATTGGCTGACCGAAGCGGTCAGCTAGCTATTTTGCTTTAAGACTGGATGCAGAAGCTAGACCAATGATTGATCTCTGGTCTGTCTATGACCATAAACTTAAAAATTAGAACAAGCTGTCTTATTTTCAGACGAAGGGCTATAAAATTTCCTATTTTTCTATATTTTCTGAACTATAAAGAACCCCCCTTATCTGTAGGTGAATAATACGTTACCTCGCTGCCATTATTCGAACCATACGATTAACAAAAGAAGGCAGGGGTAGCGAACCTTTATGGATCAACGTGTTATTTTTTCTGCAGAAATATTTAATGTGGTATAGACGTGGCCCCCCAAACAATTTTTGACTTGTGATTATTGGGGAAAAAATAAAACTAAGTATTAATAACTCAAAACTATTTACTACGAAAAAATACATTTTGCATTGTAAAGTATTAAATGTATTTGTTATACGTGTAATTCAAATTAAAGTAACATTAATATATTTCAGTTGTTGCAGATATTAGATGATAACTTATATCAGGATTATAGGGTGTTCCTTTTAGCAGAATGCATGCTGAGTTGGAGTCATCTGCCAAACGGTTTCTAAGAGAATCTTTAATGTTATTCGTCTCTGAAAATAATGACTTGCAGGCATAGTTAGATGAAAATATGGTTGAAGTAGCATATACAAGGGGTGATCAAATGAAAAGGTACGAAACGACATAAAAATGAAACAGTTAAATATTTGAATATTCCGCCAAGGGAGAATGTAGCGAGACATCTCGGGATGCCATTGGAGACTCTGACTGGGATCGGAACATGCGCGGGTGCCCGCATGCGCAGGAGAGAGCAAAGGCTCTTATAAAAAGCGGCGTCCAAATGATGCGAGCACAGAATTACTCGAGCACAGAAAAACCATTAACTCCGATGTGTACTGTGAGACACTCCGACGCCTACGCAGGTCCATCAAGAACAAAAGACCGGGGCTGCTCACGGAGGGTGTGGTTCTACTCCATGATAACGCGCGTCCACACGTCTCCAGAGTCACACAAATGGAACTGGACAAGTTCCAATGGGAGACGTTGGACCATCCATCCTACAGTCCGGACATGTCACCCTGCGATTTCCATGTGTTTGGTCCACTGAAGAAACACCTGAAAGGAAAGCGCTTCAATTCGGACGACGTACTCAAGGACACTGTGAAGGACTGGGTCTCGTCACAGCCACAGGAATTCTGGGAACAAGGAATCCGCGGCTTGTTCATCAGTGGGATCGTTGTGCTCAGGCCTATGGTGTATATTTTGAATAAAGTCTATATTTGTACCCACCGTGTCGTTTCGTACCTTTTCATTTGATCACCCCTTGTATGAACCAGCTTCTTCAAACAGTTAAAAGTGTTACTCACATTTTTACTTATTTTACTTGTTAATCTTTTCGTTTTAATCAATTCCAACTTTTTTTGTTTTGTTTCAATAAGTATTTAAATCCATGTTGACTAGACTGGAAATCAATCAGTTGCATTTCAAATTCTTCAATTTCCAGCCAATCAAATTGGGACACAAATTCAGTTTACCAAATGAAGTCACATCAGGGTACATAATAAACTTGAGCGTTTCTGACTGAACTGAGAAACTCTCACTGAAAATTCCTTGATTGACGAATTACGTACAGAAAAATTTTAACTTAAATGCAAACCATTTTGTTCGGTGGAGTGCCCAAAATATTGAGTCGCGTGCCATGAATAGTACGCATGCCATGAAAAGTACGCATGCCATGAATGGTACGCGTGCCATTGGTTCTCCATCCCTGAAATCAGGGAAAGGGCTAAAAAAATGTCTCCCCCCCCCCGAAGAGCCTTTTCTTAAAACTGCACATCTCCTAAAGGTTAAAATATTTTAATGAAATGAAAAGTAATCGATATTTTCTAAATTACCGTAAAATCCAGGGTATAACGCACCTCTTTAATACAAAAAAAATCAGATCAAAATTTACGCATGCGCGTTATACGCCGGAAATAAAAACGATAGCTTTAAAAAAAGAAATAGATGACCTTAAAAATTATACTTCTACATGTATCAAAATACTATTTATTTAAAAGAAATGACATACCAAATGAACTTAAAAGGTTATATTTCTCGAAGTATACTATTTTTTCTAAAGCTTGGAATAATACCCCAAATGAATGACTTCAAATCACAAGAGCATTCATTGCATACGTACATTTGGAGTTTCTTAGTAAAAAAAAAGGGGTGTGTGTTATACGGTGAATATACCTAAAAACTAAAGAAATTCATCTTGAAAATACAGATGCGCTTTGTACGCCGGAATTTACGGTATTTTATTCTTTAATTATTATTTTTTGTTTGTCATTTTAGTATTTAAAGACAAATATTTTAAATGGGATCTTTGGTATGGCAACAAGTGATTTCTTCATGAAAGAATCACCATGGTTTCAAAATGTAATTAATGAAATATATATCACTAAACAAACTGAAGAAAATCAAA